>JBBPBX010064637.1:0-20199 GCA_038048925.1 Garcialebias charrua | reverse complement strand
AGGATCTCAAATATGCCATGCTCAAGCGCAAGAATGTCGTAGTTTTGGATATTTGACTTAATATAATGCCTGGACTGCAAATATCAAGAAGTGTGAGTGGGGCAGATTATATTTTTCTTTCAGTAGACTGAATGATGCAAATTTGTTATCAATATACATGTCCTTAATTAACACCAGCCCCTTTTCCTCCCAGTCATGATAAACTTTATCCTGCCAGGGAGGCAGAAAACTATGATTAAAACATAATGGCGTCTGTACAGACGTCTTTGGTAATGCAAGGAAACTCCTGATCTGGTTTAGAATTCTTATTTCATGTTTTAACACAAAGCTCAAGTTTCGGTAGGCTTCAGGCTTTTCAAGGTAGGCAAAAAATAGAGCTGGCAAGGAGGAGTTATTTACCAGTTTAGATTCCATCTTGACCCACAGCGGAGCAGTAGTTGCCAGGTTACCAGCGAGCTCATACTGCCAGAACATTAGTGCTCTGATGTTGGCAGCCCAATAATAATGTTTAAATACAGGTAGTCCCAGCCCTCCCTTCCCCCTCGGCCCTTGCAGATGCACTCTAGAAATTCTAGCATTTTTCCCATTCCATATATAGGAAAGAATGATTGAGTCTAGTTCTTTAAAGAAGGCTGCTGTAAGATAGATAGGAAGGTTTTGACATAAGTATAGGAACCTAGGTAGGGAAATCATTTTAACTGAGTTGATGCGTCCGATCATTGACAGAGGCAAAGTTTTCCAGTACCATACCATACCATACCATACCATACCATTTTATTTATAAAGCACTTTAAACAGGAACAAGTCCACACCAAAGTGCTGGACAAACAAACACGCAACAGGCAACACAGACAATGAAGTACAACACGAAAAACATAAAAACATTGCAGATCATAAATCAAACGATCCAATACAAATCAGCTGGCATTGAAAGCGATGGAGTAGTAGTGAGTTTTTAACCGGGATTTGAAAACCGAGAGGGAGGGGGCCTGTTTGATGAGCAGCGGTAACTCGTTCCAGAGTCTTGGGCCTGCTACAGAGAACGCCCTGTCACCCCTGCGCTTAAGGCGAGTTTCTGGAACTATTAAGAGTACCTGATCCTCTGACCTCAAAGCACGTGGAGGGACATATGGGTGTATCAGATCCGAGAGATAGGCGGGGGCGAGACTGTTCAGCGATTTGTAGACATACATGAGAATTTTGAATTGGATTCGAAGATGAACCGGTAGCCAGTGAAGGGAGGCCAAGACTGGTGTAATGTGCTCTCTTTTGCGTGTGCTGGTTAAAAATCGGGCAGCTGCGTTCTGAACCAGTTGTAATCGTGCAATGGTGGCTTGACTGACGCCAAACAGAAGTGAATTGCAGTAATCAAGCCTAGATGTAATGAATGCGTGAATCACTGTCTCCAGGTGCTTTTTGGATAATATGGGCTTCAGCTTAGACAGACGCCTCAGCTGGAAAAAACAGGATTTGACAATCATGTTTACATGACTGTTGAGTTTCATGGAAGGATCCATTATCACTCCCAGATTTTTGACTTTTTGTTTTTCGGACAGGGGTAGA
Source organism: Garcialebias charrua (assembly GCA_038048925.1). Taxonomy (NCBI): domain Eukaryota; kingdom Metazoa; phylum Chordata; class Actinopteri; order Cyprinodontiformes; family Rivulidae; genus Garcialebias; species Garcialebias charrua. The sequence goes on along the minus strand of JBBPBX010064637.1, from coordinate 18,636 downwards.
GCAGACAGGTCAATGCAGTGGTTTGAGGTTGTGTCATTGGGAAGGAACAATATGGCTTCAGACTTCTTATCATTGAAGCTTAAGAAATTTAAAGCCATCCAGTCCCTGATGTCAGCCAGGCAGTCGAGCAGAGGTTGAATAGAGCCTGTACCATTTTGTCTTAGGGGGAAGTAGATTTGACAGTCATCAGCGTAGAAGTGGAAAGGTATATTGTGTTTCCGGAAAATAGCACCGAGTGGCAGCAGGTATAAGGAGAACAAGAGAGGACCCAGGATGGACCCCTGCGGAACCCCCCATTTAAGAGCCGCCACTGCAGAAGTAAAATCATTGATGGACACACAAAAAGACCTGTCAGAGAGGTAGGATCTGAACCAGTTTAGGGCTGATCCTGAGATGCCCACCCACTGCTCCAACCTAGCAATGAGGATCTCATGGTCGATGGTGTCGAAAGCGGATGTGAGGTCCAATAGGACAAGCAGCACAGAGTCACCAGTATCTGTGGATAGAAAGATGTCGTTAAAAACCTTCAGTAGGGCAGTCTCAGTGCTGTGGAGGGATTTGAAGCCAGACTGGAAAAGCTCGGGGATAGCGTGATCCTCCAGGAAGCACTTTAGTTGGGACTCAACTATTTTCTCTAGAAGTTTAGAAACAAATGGGAGTCTGGAGACAGGCCTGAAATTGGATAATACTGACGGGTCGAGGTTTGGTTTTTTCAGGAGGGGTTGAACAGCAGCATGTTTTAATGATTTTGGCACCACACCCGAGGATAGACTGCTATTTACAATCGAGAGAATGGAGGGACCTAGAGTGTGAAAAACCTCCTTTAGAAGCCGAGGGGGGACCACATCGAAGGGGGAGCCAGATGGTTTCAGGCTGCACATGACCTGCTCTAGAGAGGACAGAGAGACTGGTTCAAAATGGTCAAACACAGCAACAGATTGAGGTGGGATGGATGGATCGTGAGATGGAGGAGAAATGAGAGCCCTGGTGGTTGCGATTTTATCTAAAAAGAAATGTTGGAAGTTCTCGCACAGCTCAGTCGAGGCTTCCATGGGTGATTGTTCAGTGAGGTGGAGAACAGAGTTTAGGGTGGAGAACAGAACTCGAGGGTTACGAGAGTTTGCAGCAATGATATCAGAGAAGTATTGTGATTTAGCAGTTTTCACTGCTTTCTGATATCGGCGCCAGCTCTCTTTTACCATCTCAAAAGAGACCTGCAGACTGTCTTTTTTCCACTTCCTCTCCACCTTTCGGCATTGCTGCCTCGCAGCTCTGGTAGTGTCATTCAGCCACGGTTCGGCCCTGAGTTTTGGTCTTCTCGTTTTGATAGGCGCTACTTGATCCAAAGCCTTTAAACAAACAGAGTCAAACTGGTTTGTCAGCTCCTCAGTGCTGGAGAGGAACCCCGGGGGCTGAATTAACATGTCATTGTTGTAAACCTCAGTATTCGATGTTTAGTTTTAATCCGGATAAAAACTTTGTAAAATTTAGTTTAAATATATGTTTTGGGTCTTTGGGCACAATAACGCCTAGATAGGTAAGATGGTTTTCAACTACTTTGAATGGGACATTTTGTAAGAATCCTAATGGGTATGTGTTGGAAAGAGGCATTAACTCGCTCTTTGACCAATTGATTGAGTATCCAGAGATCTTACTAAAGGATGTAATCAGGTCGAGGAGGAAGGGGACCGATTTCACTGTGTCATATAAATATAATATCACATCGTCAGCGTACAAACTAATGGTTGTTTCAACGCCGGCGACATGAAGGCCTTCGACATGCGGGTGTGCCCTAATTGCCACAGCAAGTGGCTCCAAAGCAATAGCGAAAAGCGCTGGTGACAGTGGGCAGCCCTGCTGAACTGAGCGCTGCAAGTGAAATGGAGCTGATCGATCACTATTTGTCAGAATGGAGCACATAGGTTCTAGATAAATCAGTTTTACCCATGAGATGAAAGTCTCGCCAAAACCAAATCTGCGCAGATAGGTTTTTAAAAAAATTTATGGTATGTCTGTGTGCTATCCAGACAATGTTCATTCAATTTAATACACAAAATAATTCTTAGATAATCAATTATACCCTTTTTAATTCTGCCATTTTTAACTTTCGTTTTGAACGACTGGTTTATGATAATGACCTCTCATGGCCACGCCCTTCAAAGATCTGTTTACATTAACTCCGCCCTCTGTAACAGCCAGTATCTCTAAACTGTTGTTGTTTTAAAATTAGCTCTTTTTTAAAAAGGGTTAGTGTTAACCTTTCCTGCTCAGTCTTTCATCCGTGGTCAAAAGACACAGGGGAGATTTTCCTCCAGGGCTGAAGTCTCTGCTTCAGGGTTAACTCCCTCGCTCGCCTTGCACATAAACCACACGGTGGCTGAAGGTTAATCCTCTTGTTTTAATAATAATTCCAGCCAACAGGTGCACAAACAGCCTTTCTTACAGCCGCGTTTCAATTTGCCGTTCACTTTACTCCACACACACACACACACACACACACACCGTCACGTCTTGCTCTCCTCAACACGCTAAAGGACCCTCTAAGCTTTTGACGACCAGTGTACCTGTATACGGATATTTTAGAGCAAAAAAAAAGTCCTGCTGGATGGACAGCGTGTGCGCGCACATCATGCTGAAGTTTAAAGATAAAATTAAAGTGTTTAATCCTGGAAGGCTTGACCAAGCTTCAAAGCAGCTCTGCGCCGTGATGGACAGAGAGCAACAGCTACAGGACAGATGCACGTGACGTGCAGCAGGTCCTCGGATGGATGGATGGATGGATGGACGGACGGATGGAAGGATAAAGCTTGGACCTCAGTCAGTAAAGAATCCATCTGTCTGGGTTCAGGAAGGCAGGATGTTTGATGGAGCTGACGTGGAGCCAGGAGGACGCAGCTGCTCTGAGCGCTGCACCTGTTACCTGCTCAGGAGTTGACAGAACTCTTCAGCGACACAGAGGATGAAGAATTCAATGAGTTTGAATAAAAATAAATAAATAAATATTTTTTGGAGTTTATCTTGTTACATTTTAAAGAGAAGAAGGTTGTTGCAGCATATGTTGCGCGCACACGTTTGGAAGACCCGACAAGCGAAATTATTTAAATGCAGCGGATTTGAACAAATTCATTTATTAAAGAAAAGTTCAGCTCAGACACATCTTTGCTATAATTTTCAGCAAACAAATATGTTTTTTAAGTGTTAGTCTTATTAAATTTTAAACAGATGAAGGTTTTAGCAGCCCACGCACAAGAAGACCGGTCAAAGCGAACCTATCAGCTATTTGACAATTATGTTCATTTTTTAAAGAAAAGTTCAGCTCAAACACACTTTTACTATAATGTCAGCAAACAAATATAACAATTATACTTTATTTATAAAGCCATTTAAAACAACCACAGCTGCAACAAAGTGCTGTACACATGAAATTAAGAACATTTAAACAAAAGATGAGATGAAATCATGAAAAACAACTGTCATGTCTTTTATACTGAAGTGGGTGGAGCATCACTAGGGGTTGCTAGGTGAGGGGCTGGACTCAGGTTGGAGTGGGTTGTGGCTGCGGCTTGTGACGTCACAAACCGCAGGATTTGAAAACGAAACGTTTCTATCACTGAAAAATAAATAAACCACTGGGTGCATTTTTTGGCACTAGGACTGTTTTTTTATGAAGTACATACCCAAAGTTGAGTAAAAAAAACATTAAAAAGTGAATTTTGCATCTGTGGTCCACTTTAAATAAAGGGCTTTTGAAGACCACGAGGAGAGAAACGTGTCAGGAGACAGAGGGAGAGGAGGAAAGTGAAGAATGTAGGACTGAGGGTTGCAACTCTAAATGTGGGGACAATGACGGGCAAAGGTAGAGAGCTGGCTGACATGATGCAGAGAAGAAAGGTAGATGTTTTATGTGTCCAAGAGACTTAAGGGCGAGGCATAGCTGTGCGTTTTGACGAGCGCCGCACCACGCCGTGTGAGCGCCGCGGCACAAGCCTTTGAACGCGGGGGTCAACGCGCCAAGCTCAAATTTTACGACTGCTCACGCGCGCGCGTTGTCTCACAATAAACTGCCCGGTGGCGGACTGTTTTGTATGAGACACAAATGTATTAAATATCCCTTCTTCATCGCTGAACTTGGCTTTTCTTTTGTTTTTTTGCCAAAAGTCAAGTGATCGCTTGAAGCAGTCACCATTCGCTTCCTCCTCCGATGAGCAGGAATGAATGAACTTGTCACGAGTGAACTAAAGTCATGTCCAACAAGGATGCGCAGGTTCTAAACATTTCCTGTTGTGCTGGTCTGCTATGTGGGCTGAAGGATCAGCGCTCCCTGTTTTAATTCTAATTTTTAGGACTTTTTATTAACATATAAACACAGAACAAAGCTGCGCAGCAGCCCTCTGCCTTTCCCGACCTGTCAATCAAATCAGTAGGCGTGTCAGCAAATGACCAATCAGCGACCTCGATTTGTCCGGTAGCTAAACGCTCCGCCCTGCTTCTGCTCAAATGACATCAAGTATTTGGAGCGAAAACGTTGCTGCTTCACGCTGAGCTCTGCTGTGAACTGCACACACGTGTGGCGCGGCGCTCGTACAAACGCACAGCTCTGCAAGAGCCTTAAGTGGAAGGGCAGCAAGGCTCGCAGCATTGGAACAGGGTTTAAACTGTTTTACCATGGTGTGGATAGAAAGAGAAATGGAGTAGGGGTGGTCCTGAAGGAGGAGTTGGCAAAGAAAGTAGTAGAGGTGAAGAGAGTGTCAGATAGGGTGATGTGCCTGAAGGTAGAAGTAGAAGGTCTGATGCTAAACATAGTCAGTGGTTATGCTACACAGGTTGGATGTGATGGGGAGGAGTTTTTAAAGATGCAGTGAGTGAGTGAGTATCTCCAGACTTCGCCCATCTCTAACTTTTTCTGATGCTGAGAAGCTCGTCCATGCTTTTGTCTCCTCCAGGCTCGACTACTGCAACTCCCTGTTTATTGGAATCCCTGGCAAATACCTTCAGAAGCTTCAATATATTCAAAACAGTGCAGCAAGGATCTTGTTGAGAGTTCGTAAATTTGAACATATTACGCCCATTCTCCATAACCTTCATTGGCTTCCTGTCACCTACAGAATTCAGTACAAAACTGCTCTCATTACACATCAATGCTTACACGGAACTTCACCAGATTATCTGAAGGATATTCTTATTCCATACTCATCCACCCGTTCGCTGCGGTCACAGAACAGTAATCTCCTTCACATTCCGAGAACCAAATTAAGGACCATGGGAGACCGGGCTTTCAGTGTGGCTTTTGATCTTAGCTGATACTGTTATTGATTTTAATTGTTTTATTATTTGTTTTATTGACATTTAATTCTGTTGCACCTTGTAGCACTTTGAGATTTTCATTAATGAAAAGTGCGTTATAAATTGAATTCATTATTATTATTATTATTAGTTGAATTGTGTCCCTCCTCCTTGCAGGCTCCATTCCCATAAAGGGAGCTAGCTCCCTTTATGTGAAAGGGAGACAATTCAACTCACTCCTTCATCTTTAAAAACTGTGTTAGGATAGGCTAAGTGCTTGGTGACTGTACAGTACTGGACATGTATTCATTTATTTAAAAAAAATATTTTTTTTGTGTGATCCTACTTACGAATGTTCGATATACGAGCGGCCCGTAGGTATGTAACTCGCTCGTAAGTCGGGAACTACCTGTAATGAACTAGAAGCGACAAAATGTTTGTTGAAACAGTTCAGGATCGCGTGCTTATTTGACATAGGAACAGAGTCAACAAGAAGTTGTGATGGGAGGTCAGATGTTTGGGGGATGCCTGAGAGAGATTTGATGGTTTTCCATAATCTTTTAGGGTTGTTTAGATTTTTGGAGGTCTGAGTTAAGAAAGTTACGTTACGCAGCGGGCTCCGGGGGGGCCTGTGTATTTGTCGCAGTTGACCCCGGGGGGTCATTGTGTGTGGTTGCTGGTGGGGTTCGTCCGGTTCTTCCCCTTGGTCGGATCTGGGGAGTGGACGAGTGGCTCGTCCTGTTCGGGTGGTCCTGGGGACTCTGGGCTCGGGGTCCTTCCTGGGGTCTTGGGCTTTGATCGCCCTTTCGTCTGTCTCGGGCTTTGGGGGGACAGATCTCTGATGCTTCACAATCGCTACTAAATGTTCTATTGGAGGAACCTTATTCACTTATGCATGCTCACAACCACACACAAATGGATGCAGGGATGTATATGTAGATATATGCAGATGGGTATATGAATGAATATAAATGTATATGTATGTATACTGTATATATATTTGTAGGTATGGGTATGTGTATTTATAGAAATCTACTGCAAGGTCATGAATATTATCAGTCTGTATGTTTCGTTGCTGTGTTCTGTCATGTGCTTTGCAGGATTGTGGACGGAGGTTGGGTGTGTTTGCCTTGTGCTCTTTTTGTGGATAATTGTTGTTTTGTTGTCTTACCAGGGGCTGTCACGCCCTTTAACCTGAACTGGCGGAAAGGAGCGTGTTTGTTCACAAAATACATAAACTATTGTAAAAATACAGGTAGTCCCTGACATACAAGGGTCTCGACTTACGACGATTCGACTTTACAAACGCGCTTCCATTGGTCGAGTTACGCCGTTTATGCGCCTTTACAGCAGAAAATACGGTACTGAAACTGAAACTCAGCGGACGCCGCTCAATGGAAACTTACAGGAGGGAAGGGGGGAGTGGATGGGGGGAGCTGGAAACAAAACTTAGGGGAGCGGGAAACACTTACAGGAGCAGGCAGACCGGAGCAGACCTACAGATCTTGCTGTAAAACTCTGGACCGCTGGACCACGTGTGGAAATACAGGAGACCTTGTTGTTTGGAGCAGAGGTTTAAGAGGCAACTAACATGCTAACAGACGTTGCTGTAATGTAAATACTGTGGACAACAAGATGCAGAGCTCGGAGGTGCACATGCTAACATGCTAACAAACGGAAGAAGAAATGACCAGCTCCCAGTAAGAAATTAACTTTTTTCCCCTTCATTATGGTTCCTAAATGTATGCGGTTTTTGATAATTATGTTGGGTTATGTGTTAGGATAGGCTAAGTGCTTGGTAAAATAAAGTACTGTACATGAGGTGTCGTTTGGACGTATTTTCCGACTTACGACGAAAACTGTGTTACGAACGTGCGTAGGAACGGAACTCGTTCGTAAGTCGGGGACCACCTGTAGTTCCAAGCAGTGTTCAAAGTCAAAGTCAAAGTCAACTTTATTGTCAGAACTGCAATATGTACAGGACATACACAGGATTGAAATTGCGTTTCTCTCAGTCCCTCGGTGTAACAGTAACCATTTAAACACTAAAACACTGAAACATATACAAGCCCAAAACCAGAAAAGTTGGCACGTTGTGGAAATCGCAAATAAAAACAGAATACAGTATCTTCTTCTTCTTCTTTCGGCTTTTCCCTTTTCAGGGGTCGCCACAGCGAGTCATCCTCCTCCACCTCACTCTGTCCTCTGCATCCTCTGTCCTCACTCCAACTACCTCCATGTCCTCTCTAACTGCATCCATATATCTCCTCTTTGTCTTTTTCCTGGCAGCTGCATTTCTAACATCCTTCTACCAATATACCCACTGTCCCTCCTCTGGACATGTCCAAACCACTGTCCCTCCTCTGGACATGTCCAAACCATCTCAGTGTGTCCTCCCTAACTTTATCTCCCAGTTGTTCAACATGTGCTGTACCTCTGATGATCTCATTCCTGATCTTATCCATCCTTGTCACTCCTAAGGAGAACCTCAGCATCTTCATTTCTGACACTTCCAGTTCTTTCTCCTGTCTTTTTGTCCATGTCTCTGTCTCCTGTCTTTTTGTCCATGTCTCTGTCTCCTGTCTTTTTGTCCATGTCTCTGTCTCCTGTCTTTTTGTCCATGTCTCTGTCTCCTGTCTTTTTGTCCATGTCTCTGTCTCCAGACCATACAACATAGCTGGTCTCACCACTGTCTTGTAAACTTGACCTTTGACCTTTGCTGACACCTTTTTGTCACAAATCACTCCTGAAACTTTTCTCCATCACTCCATCCTGCCTGGACTCTCTTCTTCACCTCTTTACCACATTCCCCATTTTCCTGGACAGTGGACCCCAAGTCCTTGAAGTCCTGCACCTTTGTGACCTCTGCTCCTTGTAGTCTGACCCCGGCTTTACACAGCACGCGGTGCGCTTCCGCTCCGCTCCGCAGGTCGCAGCTGAGCGACTCCAATTTCCACTACCTCCGCTGCGCTCAGGTCCACCTGGATGCGCCGCTCCAAGACGCATGCGCGGGAATTTCGAGATGGCGCGATAAATCAAGTGATAAATAATGAAGTCAGAACAAAACAATTCATTCGGTGGAAGAAGGAGGAGAACAGTAGAGAGACTGCTGCCTCGATCTTCTCTCGTAAATGAGCTACATGGTTTGAGCAACAGGAAGTGATGTTTACATTTCAGAATAAAATACTTATTTATTTATTTATTTATTGTATTGCGTTTGTAGGTGTAGTCATAGTCATAAATATAATAGTTTAGTCATAGAATAGTCATAAATGATAGTTTGACAGCATTTTTGTACAAATAAATCCGTATAGAGCTAGGATTAGTCCGCCCGTGGTGATTTTATTTTGTAAATACGGAAGTTGTGCTCGTTCCTTTTCCTGTTGGTGCGACGTAATCTTCAAAAGTTGACTGCGGGGCAGCTCCGGCGTCCGGCAGAAATAGAAAAATTTCTAATTTTGACGGACTGCCGTCCGCTCGCCGCAGCTCGCCGCCGCCGTGCGGAGCCAGTGTACTTTATCTCATTGATTATAATGGGTGCGTATTTGCTGCGGAGGTCGGACCGGAGCGGAGCGGAGACGGAACGCAGGATGTGTAAAGCCGGGGTCACTGTTCCACTGGCCTCCCTCTCATTCACACACGTACTCTGTCTTACTACGGCTGACTTTCATTTAGGGCTGGACGATATGGCCAAAATTTTTATCACGATATAGTTCTTAATTTCGGTCGATAACGATATAATTCGATATCGATATAAACAATATAAAAGCCTAAAAAAAACTATAAACTATACAAATAAATTATTGTTCACCTTGTATTTGTATTTAGCCTCCAAAAAGATGGAAATCACCATCAAATAAACATAAACTTCTCAACCCAATAATTCTCAGTCGGGTCATCTGGACAGTTTATTTTTTATAGAAACGTTTCATCCTCCATCCAGTTTCTATAAAAAAGAAACTGTCCAGATGACCCGACTGAGAATTATTGGATTTGGTACCTGGATTATTGAGCATGAACTTTCTTGCCATAAAATTCTCAACTGTGTCAATATTAATAGTTTTAACTTTAAACAAGAACTTTAAAATTTACAGCATTGAAATTCATAGTTAATTAAATAAAACTTTTGGGTGTTGTTATTTATAAGAAGCTGACATCTCATGGAAATTACTTAAGAATAAAAATAACAAAATCAATTGCATTACTGTATAAAGTAAAATAGTTTTTGAATGACAAAGTTTTGAATATATTGTATAAGGTAATGATTGTTCCATATTTAATCTGTTGTATTGAAGTTTGGGGAAAAGCATGTAAAACTATTACAAACCCTGTTTTTATTTTATTAAAAAAAGAGCTATAAGAATTATTAGTAGGAAGTGCTATGGTCACCCAACAAATATTTCATCAGTTTAAATTATTAAAATTTTATGATTTGGTTGAACATAGTATTTTACAAGTCATGTATAAAAAATAAAAATAAAAAAATTACCACCCAAATATTCAATTAAAAATTGTTTAAAGTTATTAAACCCTGAAGGGAATGTAAATGTTTGTAAAACCTCCATTTAGGACTAGTTTGAAGGAGCTGCATTGTAAATCAGGAAACAGGATTGTGTTGACTTGATTTCACCATAAACATTTCTAAAACTATATGTTTTAAAAGATGATTAAATCAAAGTTGTTGGGAAGGTGTGGTGCAGGTGAAGTGAAGGTTGTTGTTTGTTTGTAGTTATTTTGTATTTTTTAAACAAGGGGCAGATATTATAACACTATTTTCGTCTTTCTGCACATTTTCATTCAGTGTTTTTTTTTTAAACTTCTGATGAATTTGTTTTATTTTGAAGAAAAAAAAACATGCAGCGCTGCTGTGGCTGTTTGTTTACGTCGTAGTTTCAGGGACACGTTGGCTCAATCTTTATTGTTCTTCATCTTCTGACTCTCATCATATTCTATCAAGTGGAAACTCTTCAGATTAAACAAGTTAGATGTTCCCACCGCTAGTTAGAACGACTCCGCCACGTTTTGCAAAATAAAGAAACCGAGCAGGACTCGCTGCAGATGAGACCTGCAGTTTAACAAAACCGAACTACGTCCACACCGACGAATTAGTCTTTCCTCTCATCAGTGATGTCGTCTCTTTCTCTTCACTTGTGAAACTTTGTTCAGTCACATTCTGACGGTCATGAGCACTCGTTTTGAAGAGAAAACAACGCGCTTTGAGGAGGCTAGCTTAGCTTTTAGCCTGCTACCGCTAACGCCTGCTGCTGGACTGAGCGCTGCGTAACAACGACGTCACCACGCACGTTTTGTGTCACAGCTTTTTCTGTCCGGGCGGGTTGTTGAAGCAGCTGCTTCAGCCCGAACAGAAACAGAAAAACGTCAATGAAACTTTGTAAAATCCTATCGAAATATCGAAAATATGCTTAAACTTCATATCATCGTTATTGAATAAAAGTATATCGCGATATTTATCGTTATTGAATTATCGTCCAGCACTACTTTCATTCCTCTTCTTTCAAGTGCATACCTCCACCTCTCCAGGTTCTCTTCCACCTGTTCTCACCACAGATCACAATGTCATCTGCAAACATCATAGTCCATGGGGATTCCTGCCTGACCTCATTTGTTAGTCGGTCCATCACCAGAGCAAACAAGAAGGGGCTCAGAGCCGATCCTTGATGCACTCCCACCTGCACCTTGAAGCTATCTGTCACTCCTACAGCACATCTCACCACTGTCCTGCTGTCCTCATACATGTCCTGCTGTCCTCATACATGTCCTGCTGTCCTCATACATGTCCTGTACCAGGAAAAAAAATATATATATATATTGAAAAATTATTTTGAAAAGCGGATTTACGCGGTTTCCGGTTTTACGTTGTAAACGTAGTGGCGGAGAAATATTGCACTGTACTCTCTAAAAAAGCTAAGTCTGGTCCCCTGGACATAAAAAAAAAAAAAAAAAACTTGTTGGACCAAGCTGGACCGGCAGAAACAGGCAGCAGATGTGGAAAAGTACCGTATTTCCACCCGATAAGTCGCACCGCCCTATAAGTCGCATTGTCCAATAACTTTGAAAAATCCATAAACATGTTGCACCGCCGTATAAGTCTATTATGCATCACTGCTGACACGTCGCGTATATTACGCGTCACTGCTGACAACGCGAAATTTGGGCCGGTGGTTTGCCCAGCTGCAAATGGCTGCCACATGGAAGGTCTTTAACAAGATTAACATGGTAAAAACAATTATTTATTTGCTGAAAATTATAGCAAAGATGTAGCCCTGTTTACACGGACATGGTGGGGGGAAACAGAGGTTTTGGGTAGGCTTGTTATAGATAAACCGATTCGACCGGATATCCGGTTTGACAAGCTAGCGATGTGGGTGCATCGGTAGCAGCCACGTAAACCAACAGCAACCAGCCACAAATTCAGAGATGAACCGGTTGAAAAGACACGGACCGGGTATCGCGAGACTTGCTGGGTTTACAATGCGTTTCTAAAACAACGCGAGAGTTGGAAATGCCCGCGAAGCTATTCTCACGCATGCGCCGTAGCTCACCAAGACGACGAGCATGGATGTAAACAGTAGCCGCCGCGCCAGCTGGTCACCGCAAAAGATTTTCAATACATCAGCCAGACAAAAATCTAAAGTGTGGAACGTTTTTGGGTTTTACTAGAAGGACGGAAAACTCGACAAAAGCCACGCTATTTGTAAGCTATGTAGCACCCCTCTGAAGTACACTGGTAGCACAACAAACCTCCTCGACCAACATGCACCGAGGAAACACAGAAGCCGTTTTCGCATTTACCAGCCTTCAAAGGTCCGGGTCGTCTCTGGTTGGCCCAGAGCCAGCCCTGGCCCGCCCTCGTTCATTACGCACTGTCCGGAGAGCAAGCCTTGAAGTGGGTGGGGTGTTCACTTGAAGTGGGTGGAGTGTTCTTGTGTGCGCGCTTATAGAGTTTTAAGAGAGGAGACGTTTGCTGAGCATATATATTAGTGTTTCTGAGTTTAATATTTGTTAATAGCTGATTACAAATCAGCTTATGTTACAACGTAAATAACAATGAAGCGTGCACGCATTTCTGCCTTTCCGCGCGACCTGAATGTCATTAAACAATAACTAAAACAATAACTGATATTGTCTAACTGTTGCGCGCAGCCAGGGTTTTTAAAATATAACTGATAATCTGTAACTTCTACGTGCGGCTAGAATGTTTGGAGGAGTGATTCCTATATGAGTAAGATGGACACCTGAAAACTCAGTCCGCCTCAATAGCTCAAAGTGTTAATGCACTATTGTTTTAACCAGGCGAACCGGGTTCGAGTTCCCGCCTGGGGCAAAGTTATTTTACTTTTTTTTTGGGGGGGGGAGTAAATAAAAAGGAGTTTGTTAACCAAACAAACTCCTTTTTATTTAAAAGAAAATGTGAATTAAAAAAAAAAGTAAAATAACTTTGTACCAGGCGGGAAGCGAACCCGGTTCGCCTGGTCAAAACAGCAATGCATTAATACCCTGATGCATGCTAAGTCTGGTCCAGAGGACCAGACTTAGCTTTTTTAGATTTTTAAACAATGCATTAACACTTTGAGCTATACAGGCGGGCTGAGTTTTCAGGTGTCAATCTTCCCCATATAGGAATCACTCCTCTAAACATTTTAGCCGCACGTAGAAGTTACAGATTATCAGTTATATTTTAAAACCCTGGCTGCGCGCAACAGTTAGACAATATCAGTTATTGTTTTAGTTATTGTTTAATGACATTCAGGTCGCGCGGAAAGGCAGAAATGCGTGCACGCTTCGTTGTTATTTACGTTGTAACATAAGCTGATTTGTGATCAGTTATTAACAAAAATTTGTGGGAGTCAAGGCCAAGGTTCTTTATTGTCATTCACATCACATGTTGTACGTGAGGTGGAACGAAACTGTGTACACAGGGTCCCAGTTCCAGCCAACAAAAGTATAAATGAATGATGTGCTGAAGTTAAAAAAGGGAGGTGTCGACTTGATGCTAATGATGTTGAAAACACATGAGCACACCTTAGAATTAATGTGGAAAGAGTGACTGGTTGCATGAGAAACAAATACAAAATGTTACACAGAACTACAGAGAGTCAGAGTCAGAGAATCTTTATTGTCATTTGCATCGCATGTGGTACATGTGATGAAACGAGATTATGTACACAGGGTCCCAGTTACATCCAACAACAAATGCAAGAGAAAAACAGTAATAACATCTAGGATTAACTAAGGGAAACAACAACTAGAAATACACTAACCCCTAATGTAATAGAAAAACATCATTATAAACAGCAGCACGAACATGAGTCTGTATGAGCAGATGGTCACAGATGAACACAGCAACAAGAAAACAGATCAGCATCAGCATGATGTGATGTTTTGCAGTGATTATTCTTATTATTTATTTATTCATGAGTCTAACAGCCTCAGGGTAGAAGCTGTTCCTCAGTCTAGTGGTTCTACATTTGATGCTCCTCAACCTCCTTCCTGAGGGGAGTGGGGCAAAGAGTGTGTGTGCTGGGTGAGTGTGGTCCTTCATGATGCAGGTGGCTCTCTTCCTGCATCTTTGTTTGTTTGTTTGTTTGTTTATTTTATTCATTTCATTTCCATTAAAACAATACAACTTCAGAGAAAAAATATAAAATACTTATAAAATGAAAGGTGGCAGAAGAAGATTTAAATCTTATTAATTCTGCCCCTTCTTAACACATTCAAGTCAAATAATCAATTCAAGCAGTAATCACAAATAATAAAACAAAACCCAAAACATATCACCATTATTCTTTATAGTATTCACTAATATTACCTAACTTAAATATAGCTCGTCAGCATTTTTTTCTTTATCCTTTTCTTAAATACAAATAATGAATCCTCATTTTTAATATCATTATTCAAACCATTCCATAGATCAATTCCCCTCATTAAAGTAGACCTACCCCGGAAACTTGTTCTAAACTTTGGCTTAACAAAAATATCAGTTCCTTTTAAATTATAGCAACTGCTCCTTTTTACAAAATACGCTTGTACGTTCGATGGTAAAGTATGATTCTGAGCCCTGTACATTTGTAATAGAATAAAGTAATCCACCAAATCATAAAACTTGAGTAATTTCAATTGATAAAATAAAATACTTGAAGGATGACAATAATGTTTTCTTGAGATAATTCGTACAGCTCTTTTTTGTAAAATAAAAATAGATTTGGTTGCAGTTTTACAAGCTGTACCCCAGACACCAATACAATAAATCAAATGTGGGACTACAATTGTATTATATAGTAAACACAAAGCCTTGTCTGTCAGTAAGTCCCTCGTTTTATATAGTACTGCCATGGACTTGGACATTTTATTTCTTACAAAATTAATTTGTTTTTTCCATGACAATTTATCATAAATCTGGAGGTGTAATTGTCTGTGATGGTGGGGAGACAGACTCCAACATTTTCTGTGCAGCCTTCACCACTCTCTGTAAAGCTTTTCTTTCTGCAGCTGTGCAGCCTCCATGTCACATGTTGATGCTGGAGCACAGGATGCTCTCCACTGCACACCTGTAGAAGGAGGTGGGGACTGAGCTGCTCAGACCAGCACGTCTCAGCCGTCTGAGGAAGTAAAGTCTCTGATGACCTTTCTTGATCAGGCTGGTGGTGTTGTTGCTCCAGCTGAGGTTATCATTCAAGTGTACACCCAAGTATTTGTAGCTGGAGACCACTTCCACCGCAGATCCACTTATGTTCAGTGGGGTGTGGGTGTGTTTGTTCCTTCTGAAGTCCACAATCATCTCCTTTGTCTTCTTCACATTCATGTGAAGGTTATTGTCTTTGCACCAGCTCTCCAGGTGTTCCACCTCCTGTCTGTAGCTGGACTCATCATTGTTTGTGATGCATCCCACCACAGCTGTATCATCTGCAAACTTAACAATATGACAGCCTGGATGTGTGGCTGCACAATCATATGTGAGCAGAGTGAACAGGAGAGGGCTCAACACACATCCTTGAGGAGAGCCAGTGCTGAGGGTAATGGTGGAGGAGGAGAAGTTGTGGATCTTCACTGACTGTGGTCTGTTTGTTAAGAAGTCTAGTACCCAGTTACAAAGGGAGGGGCTTAGTCCAAGTGTGAATAGTTTGTCCATCAGGGTTTGGGGGATCATGGTATTGAAGGCAGATGTGAAGTCCACAAAGAGCATACGGACGTATGAGTCCTTCTGATCCAGGTGGGTGAGAGCAGTGTGGACCACAGAAGAGATTGCGTCCTCTGTTGATCGGTTCTCACGGTACGCATACTGATGAGGGTCCTCGTTGATGTTGACGGTTGTCTTGATATGGGTCATGACCAGTTTCTCAAAGCATTTTGCGATAGTCATTCAGACCAGTCACTGTGGAGCTTTTTGGGACTGGGATGATGGTTAACACCAGTTAACTATACTGGTGCTTACATGTGAAAGTGAAGAGTTGACACTTCTTCAGTTCAGATTGTGTGTGCGTGCTACAGTTTAGTGAACATGTGTTCTAGTGTGGTTGTAAATTTAATGCTAGGTACTTTTAACAGTTCCAAATACTAAAGTTATTGAGGGTTGGATTGATTCAGACGGAGCACTACTGAAGGCCTAGGTATGAAATGCACGGCCCGCCACTGTATTTAATACATTTGTGTCACATACAAAACAGTTTTGCATCGCTTTGAAATTATTTCAACAAGAACCTGCGCAGCCGCTGCAGGCTGACAGGCGGGGCGTGGGTTAGGGGGGGGGCGTGGATAGTGGGTGAAAAGTAAGAAGCTGTTTTTATTGGCTGGTAGTAAACTCTGTTTTTATTGGCTGGTTAACCGCGGGGCGCTCTTGGCTTTTTATAAATGCTTTTATTACCACCGGGAGACGCCAGAGGACTATAGTTTTTTTGAGAGATTACATGTCAAACATCAATGTATCAGGAGATAAGGGCAGAGTGAAGAAATATGTTTAAAAAATAAACTACATACCCTAGCTTTAATTTTCAAAATATGTCCTAGTAAAAAGTGACCAAAATTCATTTTGAAATGTCAATTTTGAAAATTAAAATGAAATAGCAGAAATGCTTTTTCATTTCAAAGTCAAACTGCCTTTTTTGTCTCAATTATAAATTAATCATTTTAATTTTCTTCTTCAAAACTGCTCATTCTCATTCAGCCATTCTCATTCAGAGAAAACTGCTTTTCGTTTTCAGCCTCACCCCCCCCGCTTTATGTGTAACAATTCAAATGCAAATGCAAACCAAGTGGCGCAGGAGAGTGACGTAATGCTCCTTCCACACCGCCCTCTGAATCACTGAACCGCAGCGGGCGCCCCAGGACTGTCTGCAGCTGACAGACCTCGCAGCGTCTGCAAGCGGGCAGGCCAGCTCGCATACGGGCGGACAGGGGGTGCAAAAAAAAAACCTTGCCGCAGGAGCTAATAAACATTAACATAACATGAAATGATAAAATTCTGACTCTCATAGGTCTCTTTTCACTCTCAAGTTCTCTTTTCTCTTACATAATGGACCAGAATGTATTGAACAACGCATGACTGACAACTGAAAGTTATGCACCATAACTCATGTTCCCTGAAGGAAGGGAACGAGGTGCAACACTCTTGCTATGGGAATTGCGCCCAGCACGATTACCTGAAGGAATACACCCACGCCTTTACGGCCGGTGGGTGTCAGCGTCACCCTAGAGGCCCCGCCCTCTGGGTATAAAGATGGCTGCGCCCATCCATCTTTCTCCACTTGCACTTCACCGAGCTTTGGCATTGAAAAGGGCCAACTGTGTTGTACCTCGTTCCCTTCCTTCAGGGAACAACTTTCAGTTCCCTTTATCAGTCAGGTTCACTCGGTGCAACACTATTGCTATGGGAACGTAATTCACTCACGCCCTTGAAATGCTCAGTAAAATGCATGCTTGTGAGAACTTAGGCCTTTAAACATCAGGCGTTTTTTGGCTGTTCTCTACTGTGTGTTAGAGAGTACAGCCTGAGTGACGTCACATGCAGTAACGTCTAACCCAGGGGTGTCAAACTCATTTTGATCTGGGGCCGCATACAGTTTAATCTGATCTCAAGGGGGCCAGACCAGTATACTCGTTCCAAAAGTCCACTTTTTTCTTTGTATTAGTGCAAAGAATAAATACATTATAAAAATATTTACATTAAATTAATTGTCCTTTTACACTTTTACTCAGTTTAACATTTAAGTGCATTACACATTAAAAAACTGATCAGTGATTGCATGTTTTAAAACATTTAGTAAAAAACTGTTTTGTTAAATACCCTGATGCATGCTCAATAATCCAGGTAGAAAAATCTAAAAAAGCTAAGTCTGGTCCTCTGGACATAAAAAAAAAAACAGTTTTGTTAAAACATTTTCCTGCATGTTAAAATGCATCAAACCCATCAAAATTTAGAAATGAATGAATTTTAAATCCATTTTCCACATCTAGGAATCAATTGTGAACACGTAAAATGAGCGTTGCAGTCAACAGGTACATTAGAAGCTCTGATGGTGAGTGGTGAGAGAAAAACTGCAAATTCTGTCTCCAGTTCACCTTTGTGAACACCGACACGACTGCGGCTTCGTGCACTCGGCCCATCTTTTAAGACGTGTGCTTAATTTCAATCATGTTGTATTGTGCCCTGTCAATAAAGATATATTCTATTCTTCTAAAGACCTGAAATCGTTTCTCAAACTCCCTCAGCAACCCTGAAATCTTGTCTTTGTACTGTTTCACATCAGGAGGAACGCTTGCTGCACACACGAAGACAGGGAACATGAGCAGTCTGTTGCTATCTGCTACATCTCCCATACTAAAACACAGCGCCCCTGGGTCCTAGAGGCAGCCGTTTTGAGTAGGACAACATAGGAACTGACTAAACCACAGCGCCTGTAGCGGACAACATAGGAACTGCATATTTTTAAGAAAATATCGTTTATTCTTTTTTTATATAATTCAGATTTATCCACGGGCCGGCTAAAAACCCCTGGCGGGCCGGGTGCGGCCCGCGGGACGCATGTTTGACACCCCTGGTCTTACCTGTAATGTCTTGCAAACGTGTTTGTTGAGCTCCAGTTTGCAGCTGCACAGATGTCTGCAACTGGTACGCCCTTGAAAAATGACCACGAGGCGGCCAAGCCTCGAGTGGAGTGGGCATGTACCCCAGAGGGCACCTGTTGAACTTTGCTACTGTACGTTCTTTTAATGGCCTCAGTCACCCAGTGTGAGAGGCGTTGTTTTGACAAGAGCTCTTCCAGAAGCAGGGTTTGCAAAACAGACAAACAACTGATTTGTTCTTCTCCAGTCAGCTGTTCTTTCAATGTAAGCACC
>JBBPBX010064635.1:0-20199 GCA_038048925.1 Garcialebias charrua | reverse complement strand
CTTTATTCAGTTCAAAGATTTCCTGTCGTCCCGCCCACCATCGTCTGTCTTGAGACTGTGATTGGCTAAATCTCGCGCTCCAACAAAGATGTTATATTGTCGACAAGATGCCTTACTCTGTCTTGAAATCCAGTCAGTGGGAAATGATACATTAAACTGTCACGGGTCTGCCTCCCCCCCCCCCGAAAACAAAAACTCATCGGATCTACATGAATCACGTAAATGATATATTTTGCTTTGAAAACGGCGAATTTCGCCGAAAGGTGACTAGTTTGCAGGTATGATTATTATTATCTAATAAACATTTTTAATTTAAAATTATTATCTCATTTACTCTTTTTTTTAAAGCTTCAGTATGTAGCTTTTTTTATGAACATATTTCTTCACTCTGTCACTACCTCCTGACAGACTGATGTTAGCCAGGTAATCTCTGAAATTTTAAAAAAAAAATATTGTCCCCTTGCTTCTCCAGGTGGTAAATAAGCATTTCTAAAAAGAAAAGGTGACCCGCCATTTTCCAGCCAATAAAAACAGAGTTTGTAACCAGCCAATAAAAACAGAGCTTGAATTTGAATCAGCCAATAAAAACAGAGCTTGAATTTGAAATTCAACAGACCACAAGGGGGCAGAGCCACATATGGCTCTGAGGGGGAGGGATCAGAATGCTTTGCCTGTTGAAAATATTTCTAAGTGCTGCAGTTCTACAGAAACTGCATACTGAACCTTTAACCTCTTTGTGTTTTATTTCCAGTCTGGGACAGAGATAGCAGTACTGTAGTTGACTTCTTCCTCTTCAGGGAAATCCACCAGATCACCTGCAGCTAAGAAGTGTGTGATGACTGAACTCTGAACTTTTCCAGGACCTGTCCCACCTGGGGGAGCAGGGGCCTCATGTATCAACCGTGCGTGCGCACAAAAACATTGCGCACGTCACTTTCCACGCAAAACCCCGTATGTATCAAAACTGAAATGAACGTGAATATCTGCGCATCCACGTACATTTCCACGCCAGCTCCCCTGCTTGCGTACGCACGTTTCTGTGGTTCTTGTTCCTTTGGCGACACTTACAGGTGATTCAGAGAAACTGAAGCCCCACAGTCTGTGGTTGACTTTAAGAGCGGCTTGAAGACCTTTCTTTTTAACCGAGCATACTCTGCTCCTCATGATTCTACTTTTGATCATAGCTGATACTGTTGTTGATTTTAACTGTTTTATTATTTGTTTTATCGACATTTAATTCTGTTGCACTTTGTAGCACTTTGAGATTTTCATTAATGAAAAGTGCGTTATAAATTGAATTCATTATTATTATTATTATTATTATTATTATTATTATTATTAACTGTTCATGATGTGAAAATGATTAATATTCCCACCAAACACACGATTAACAAGTACATCCACATGGACGCGCAAAGTTGTGCAAAAAATAAATGTAACAGGAACGGATACATTCAGCCTTACTGGAGGATATAGATAGTGTAACACGCAGAGCATTTATTTATAAACAGATATAATTCTCTGATCTAGGATATGGCTTATCAGCCGTTTTCAGAAATAATCATTTTTCAGTTTGGCACTGCTGCGCACTGGCGCAACACAGGGGCCGCGCATCACGCGTGCACGTGCAGAAACTGGGGTTCCACAGGAGCTTAGAGGGAGCTGGCAGGTCGATCAGGGCTGTGCCAGTCCAGTCCACACAAAGCCGATTCATGTTCAATGGAATGGTCTCATCCATATGATCCCAAAGGCTGAGTTATGGTCGCGCTTTGAGCGCGCGTGCACCCTCGCCGGTGTTACACGGCAGTGGAGGTGTGTCATTATCTGTGTTTATTGTAGATGTCTCCAAAATGACACGTGAAAGTACACCATTTATAACTTGTATGGGAGTAAAAGCTTCACAGACAAACAGATTGCGCACAAGGCTGCAGCGCGCGCTTTGGAGACTCCAACATCACGTCATGTCATGAAAAGTCTCCACTGAGACGCAGAGACTCGTTTCTTCATATCATCTATTAAATAAACGAAGATCTATGTTCTAGCAAACATCCAAGTAAGTTCCTCTGTGTTTACAGTAATTATGGTAATTAACTCGTGCGCAAAGTTAATATTTTCACTCAGAATGAATGAATGAGCCGGTGGCGCACCTGACAGCAGCGTCGGCACACAATCACTCGTTCTTTGCGTGATGAACACAGTTTATTACTATTCTTACTTGGGATGTTTGTCCTCACTCATATTATATTAAATCCATTGTTTTCCTGAATCTAGAAATGATTTCTGATCGCGCAGGGATCAAACAAACATGTCCTTCACACATGCAGGAAGTAATTTGCATCTGTTTAACATATGTAAATGTAGGCGTGTCAGGGGAGGTGTCTGACGTGCGCTCAGTTCCACGTTCATTGTGATGTACAAAAGGAATGTGCGTGGATACCGGTGTACGCACAGCTTGATAAATCTGGATTTTTTTGTGCGTAGACACTTTTCTGGATTTGACCGTACGTCACTTTTCAGTAAGAAATCCACGCAAGTCTTTGATACATGAGGCCCCAGGTCCAAGAAGATGTTGTTGTGAGTAATGAGGACAAATACAGCCACACTGCTGCTACTGTTGTTATTGAGATGATTTTCTACACTGCTGGAGATATTCACTGCAACTAGATCTGTGCTTTTAGCAGAAAATGTGGACAAGTTGGTCTTTTTGGACAAAAACTTAAAACTTGATTAGTTAGATTGTAAACAGTCTGTTGCTGCTTATTGTTCTGGTTCTGACTGTTATTGTATTTATTAAGATTTTTATTATTGTTAGTGCACCTTATTTATTGTAAAGAATGCCATTTATTTAAAATATCATCCAAATGGGTTGATTTTATTTATTTTTATACAAATGTATTGTTTACTTGACACATTTTCAAAATAAACATTTTACAAGTCTTTATTTTGTCTTTTTTTTGTACCGAAAATTAACTGAACCGAACCCTCCTTGTAATTGAACCAAATCGAAATGTGATTTTAGCGTACAGTTACACCACTAGTATGCATAAATACAAAAATAAATATAATGTTGCTACTTCGTGGACTTTTTCTTATTGCGGGGTGGGGGGGTGGAATGTAACACCCACAATAAACGAGGGACTACTGTATTGTTATGTACAGTATAGGTAATATTACATGGACAAAAGTCAACCAAATGCTGGATGTAGTAGTAAGGTAGAGGGTATTGGTAGGACCTACAATAATCCAGTATTTTGAATATCTCGCTTCTTGCCGAGTTCATCTATGTAGGTAAGGGACTTGTTGAATGAAAGAGCCCTGTATTTGTTGTATAATACAATTATTGTTCCACATTTGATTTACTGCATTGTTGTTTGGGGGAAAGCTTGTAAAACATTTACAGAGCCTATTTTTTTGCTACAAAAAAGAGCTTTTAGAATAATTACAGGAAAACATTATTGTCACCCTTCTAACACCTTATTTGATCAACTGAAATTGTTGAAGTTCCAGGACTTGGTGGATTATAATATTTTGTTAGTTATGTATAGAGCTCATAAAAATCAACTGCCTGTAAATATCCAAATGCATTTTGTTAAACGGCGAAGCTGTTATAATCTTAAGGGAATAGAAGTATTTATTAAACCACAATACAGGACCAGTTTAAAGGGTCGGTCAACCTCAATTCAAGGAATTGGCTTATGGAATGTCTTGGAGACTGAAGTCAAAAATGCAGCAACAATGATTACATTTAAGAAAATGATAAAAAGTGGACTATTGCAAAGATATAAATGAAATACAGTTGTGTATGTTGCTTTGTAGTTCGATATTTTTTTTGGCAAATTGTTTCTTGTTTTTTATTGGTTAAAGTTGATTGTTGTTTGATTTGATGGATTGTAAGAGGGGGCAGTTAAAATAAGATTTTTTCTTCTTACTGCCACCCTTCATTTTATTTATGTGTTGTATATTTATTTGATGTGAAATGTTGTATTATTTTGTTTTTTTTATATATAAAATGAATGAATGAACTAAACTAAACTAAACTAAACAAAAAAAAGTGCAGAAAAGAATAAAACATTTCAAACTAAACTGATAAGACTAAACAATAATGAAGGCAGTAGTCGTATATTACATTACTCCCTCACCACTTCGCGGTTAATTTATTGCGGACTTGCTCTGTCGTGGTTTTTCAAAATAAGATTGGACATGACTCACAACTAGCAGATTGATGGATGAGCTGCACAACCAGCATGGATTTTTATTTAAAGTGCGACTAAACCCAAAATTAACTTTTTTTAGCTGATAAACTCCCTAGAATGTGTTTAAAATGTTATCTAGCACTATGGCTGTGTTTATTCTCACATAATTGTGCATATCTGTGTAAATTGGCAATATTTGGCAATATTTGGTCTAAATATGTGTTTACGGTAGTTCTATGGGTTGAACTGGTGGATTACACCTTAATTTTCTTATTTGTGCAAACGCTCATGTGTGACATGTCTGCTCATGTGTGATGTCACACAGGTGGTTCAAGCAGAGCCAATCCCCTGCAGAGATGAGAAGTGCATACCTTATATGGAAGTGCTGCATTTCACTCCTGACAAGCGGTTTTATTTTTCTTTTCATTTTCATTTTTTTAGGCCTTTGGTTTTGGATGGAATGGGTGGAATAGATAAATACAGGTAACCCCCGACCTACGACCCCATCGACCTGCGAACCACGGGACTTACGAACATATCATATTTAATAAAAATATGAATTTAAAAAAAATATATATATATATTTTTTTTTTTATTTTTTTTTTGTGTTTAAATGTTCTTAATTTCATGTGTACATCACTTTGTTGCAGCTCTGGTTGTTTTAAAGGCTTTATAAATAATAATTATGATAAAAAAGATCATTTCTGATCATTTTTGAGCAATTTTTGAGCAATTTTGGGAAACAGGAAGTAGGTCTTCAGTTTACACGGTCACAAATTAATGTAGAACACCGGACGCTATTTAAGGTTCAGTCACTGGGGTCTCCGGTCACAAATTAATGTAGAACACCGGACCGGACGCCATCTTAGGTTAGCTGCCGAGAGCTGGACGAAGACTGGTGACCAGGATGGCTTCATATGGATTAATTACTAGCTGGAAACGTCTCTGTGAACTTTGTGGATGTCTCAGGCAGCGGATTTATCGCCGATCGTGCCAGGCCGCCGTGCGAACACCTCCGGCCGGCCTGGCTACACCTCCGGCCTGGCTAGCTCCAGAGCTAACACTGGAGCTAACACGGGAGCCGGCCTTTTGAACACTGGTGACCAGGATCGCATCATGTGGATTAATTACTAGCTGGAATAGCTCTGTGGACGTCTCAGGCTGGAGCAGCGGCTGGAGCAGCAGAAGCTGCAGATTGATCGCGCCGCCGCTCCAACACTAGCTCATGGCTTGGCTAGCAGAAGCTAGCCAGCTAGCTAACACAGGCCTGGAGCAGCTGCGGTGGCTTGCCGGCCCCCGCGCTGCTCGGCCCGACAACAATCAACGCATGGCAACCTAAGATGTCGGCTTTGACCATCTCAAAGTAAGAAAATATATTTTTATTTATTCTGTAAATGTGAATAGCAATGTTTAACATTACAGTACACTACTTTACATGCTTAAATGTGTGCGCGCGCTCCGTTAGCATGATAAATAAAGGTTGAATGAATGAATGAATGAATAATTTTTTTTTTTAAAATATAATTTTCACCCCCTACCTACGAACGGATCGAGCTGCGAACGGTTCTTAGGTCCCAAACTCGTACGTAGGTCGGGGGTTCCCTGTACATCTACATGTTTATTCTTTGTTGTTGCTTGGTGTATGTTGTTGGCTAGAGGTTTAATTTGCTTTAGGTTGTTGCAGGTGGAGGCGTGAACAAAAGCACAACTCTACCTCCACCCCTCCTTGTCTCTCGACACGCCCATTTTCTGGGAGATTTTGGAAGGAGGAGTTACCGATCCACAGGGTGTGGAGTTGCTCTTTAAACTATAATTGAACACTAATATATATATATATATATATATATATATCTATATATATATATATATATATATATATATACCGTATTTTCTGGTGTATAGGTCGCACCGGTGTATAGGTCGCACCATCCAATTATCACCAATAGATTGGAAAAATCCCTAGATAGGTCGCACCGGTGTATAGGTCGCACCTACGTTTAGCTCTGCTGCAAATGTCTGCCACAGGAGCGCACAGCAAGGCTTTTAAGAAGATTAACACTTAAAAACAATTATTTGTTTGATAAAAATTATAGCAAATATATGTCTGAGCTGAACTTTTCCTTAATAAATGAACGTAATTGTGAAATGAGCTGGATTTAAAAATTTGTTTCGCCGAAAGTGATAACAAGCCATATATAGGTCGCACCTGTGTATAGGTCGCAGGCCTTGAAAAAAACCATAAAAAGGTGCGACCTATACACCGGAAAATACGGTAATAATAATTTCAAATTACCTGTATTCAGCACCTGCTGCACCTGTGTGCAGCCCACAATGCAAGAGAAACTTCCTCCTGCGGCTCCTCCTACCTTCTCCTTCCTCCTCTGTCGATCTCCGTTCTGCAGTGGAGAAGTGGGCATGGCCAAGAGTGCAGAGTGCTGCCGTGGCAGAGAGCCGAGTTCATGACATTCTGTGCTCTTTTAGAACGCTTAGAGTTTAGAAACATTGTTTAGAATATTGCAAGGGTGTGAGAAGGGTTTAAAACACCTAAGCATTTTAAACTCTTTAAACCCATGACAGAACCTCTCACCCCCTTCTTTCTTTTTCTGAGGCTGTCTGTCACAATAGGTTGCATGCCCACCTGTTGTGTGTCTCTGCTCTGCTGTGACAGACAGCCTCAGAAAGAGAAGGGTGTGTGTGTGTGTGAGGGGGGGTCTGTCTTATGGTGCATTCACACCTAACAGCGTTTCAACGGCAGGAGCGTCCAGCTTACATGCAAAGTCAATGGGGGACGCGCTTCCAGCCGCGTCTTGGCGTCGGGCGTCACGTCACGTGCGTGTTGAGCGTGATGGAAAGCGTTTTTCCGTGCACGTGAACCCGCGTCAGCCTCCAAAGCACACGTTGATTTAGCTGAAGATTTTGCGGTTCAAACATTCAAACGCCGTTCAACTCTCCCTGATTGGTTGATCAGGGAGAGTCGGGGGGAGAAGAGAGGGGGTCAGGGGGAGAGGGGGAGAGTCCCTATGTGACGCGGAAACGATTGCGCAACTATGTGACGTATTGTTTGTGGGACACAGAAAAAACCCGCGGAGTCATGGACTATGGAAGAGAAACTCATTGTAGCTGTGTGTTCGCGACAAGTCCTTCACGACCAGTCAAGTCTGCTCTACAGAGACAGAAATAAAAAGCTCCTCGCCTGGCGGAGTGCAGTGAGGACTCGGTATACCGGTAAGCTCCTCCCACACACCCCGCAGCAGTTTCGCGTTCTGGGGTTCTGGTCTGGACACCAAGTGCGTCCACTTGCGTGCGTGACGAGCTTTTTGGAAGTTGAAACGCTGTTCGGTCTGGACATACCATTATACCTGAGTGAGCAGCACTCAGCCACTCTCTCTTTTTTAAACAGAGTCACTATTTTTCCACCTAAGCATGTTCTCCGTTATTCTACATTTGTTAACTTGATCTGTTCATCCCTGCTCCCTGAGCAGTAGCGATGGGGAAAGACAGACCCCACTCCCGCCCCCTCCTTTCTCTTTCTGAGGTTGTCTGTCGGAGGGGTGGGGGATGGGGTCTGTCCTTCTCCATTAGCCGTGTTTCCATCAAGGTTTCTAGGTGCGCATTTTGAAGTATCGCAGCAGAAAAGCTTAATGGAAACGGCAAAATACGAAGTTACTTCCTGAAATTCGCCAAAAAGTTTATACGCTCGCTTGAGGTGGTTTTTGGGAGCTGCGAAACCGAGCAGCTGCGCAAAACGACAGATGGAAACACATTTGCCGACTCGTGCTGCCGTAGCGCACATTCACGTCACGTGACTGATCAGCTGTTTCCGCTCCGAACAGCATGTAACTCGCTAAAACTAGTTGGCATGACAGAATAAATACAACTCGCCCGATAGCAACACGTACCTGAAATATTCTCTCCATTTTGACGAGATGTGTGGCCGGGTTCTGTTGTCAACCGCTACTTCCTGTTTACTCTCTGGTTTACTGTAGACATGCGCAGTGCTGACGTCTGACGTAATGACGCTGACGTCTGACGTAATGACGCTGTGCGCGGCTTGGAAGAAGCGCTTCAAGCCAGCAGATGGAAACACTTCTGATCTGCATTAATTTGTATTTACATATTTGCGAGGTAGCTCAAAATTCGAAATGAAAATGGATGGAAACAGGGCTAGTGTCTCGGTGATACTTGCTTTAGGCGGCAGAAGTCGTGGCAGTCCTGGTTTGGTTTCAAGATAAATTATTCCAGGAAGGAAATTCATTCAAAGTTCTGAGCTTACGCTCGGTTCAGACTTTATAACTAGCATGTTATAAGTCCTTTGCTGACAGAACGGGGTCTTTGGCTCATGACTCGCCATCCATAGTAGAAAAGAGAAAGTACATGCATCTCAGACTCTCTCAAGCACTGGCTAGTTCCAGGAAGCTAGAACTTTTAACAGGATCTGACGTCAGAGCTTCCTTCTCCGTTCATTGGTTCAATCGACCAGTGAATGGGAGGAGATTTGTTGACGTCAGGTGAACGTCAGTTAGAAATGTTTAGAAAACAAGAAGCAAACTGTTTTGAGAACAGAGACAGAACAGAGTCGCCAGTGAAGTGATTATCTGATCAAACTGTTTTCTAACTTCTAAACAAACTAAACAAATCATTCTGACATGATCTTCAACTTTGCCATGGTTCTTGCTAGGACTTATTGAAAAAATATACCAGCATATTAAAGAGTGACTACTCATTTCAAATGAATGATCATAAATTGACAAAAGTTATTCTGTTAATTAATTCTGAATTAACACAAATTAAAAGGAAGTCTTTTCTGAGTGATTTGTGTTCTAGGTTTGATTTGATTTGATGTTTATTCATTCATTTTAAAAGAACAATACAAGACAGTTTCATCAGATACAAGAATACAAGTAGGATAAAATGAAGGGAGCAGAAAGAAGATGAAATCTTATTATATCTGCCCCTTATTTCACAGTTTGTTCAACCAATGATAACCTTCAAACTACATCACAGAATGAATAATTCTACTTAATTTTTCTAACTGTAATACACAAACTATGTCACAAAATGAATAATTCTACTTAATTTTTCTAACTGTAATACACAAACTACATCACAAAATGAATAATTCTACTTAATTTTCCTAACTGTAATACACAAACTAGATCACAAAATGAATAATTCTACTTAATTTTCCTAACTGTAATACACAATTTGGGTTATGACCGAAAGAACAAGATCTCGGATACAAGCGGCTGAAATGAGTTTTCTCCGCAGGGTGGCTGGACTCTCCCTTAGAGATAGGGTGAGAAGCTCAGTCATCCGGGAGGGACTCGGAGTAGAGCCGCTGCTTCTCCACATCGAGAGGAGCCAGTTGAGGTGGCTCGGGCATCTGGTTAGGATGCCTCCTGGACGCCTCCCTGGTGAGGTGTTCCGGGCATGTCCCACCGGGAGGAGACCCAGAGGAAGACCCAGGACACGCTGGAGGGACTATGTTTCTCGGCTGGCCTGGGAACGCCTTGGGAGTCCCCCGGAGGAGCTGCTCCAAGTGGCTGGGGAGAGGGAAGTCTGGGCCTCCCTACTTAGGCTGCTACCCCCGCGACCCCACCCCGGATAAGCAGAAGAAGATGGATGGATGGATAGAAGATCAAAAGACTGTGAAGATAAGGACATGATGGTTATAAAAGAAATCATAAGTTATGTTATCGAGCCATTCACATATATTTGTAATTTGTCATTTTCAGTGGTGGGCCTCCGACCGCTAGGGAGCGCTGTTGCGCTAATCCGCTTGTAGCGTAGCTAAATAATCTGTTAGCTTTACAGCGGATTGACTAAGTTTTATAATTCATAAGCGGATTTATGCTATTTTTATTTAAAATGCAGTACCGCTAATAACTAAATATCTATCAGTAAAAACGAAATAACGTATTTACGAGCAGCGCCGGATGTGGTCCGTCACAAAAAAGCGTCCCCCTCAGTCTCTTGGTGTGTGCTCTCTCTATAGCAGTTAGCAGCCAGTGTGTTACTCTGGAGCCTTATTGCTTGTTTTCGAAGAGTNAAATATGGCGTGTTCTGCCTAAAGAAAGAACCGAGCAACTTGCTTATTTTCCATCCCTGGGACGCCAGAAGCGCTGCGAACAACTCGCATCCCTTAACAACATAACATTTTAAGTAACAGTCAATATGGGTTCAGATCAAATAAATCAACTTCCATAGCTCTTATGGAGTTGATGGAATATGTAACTGCAGCAGTGGATCAAAAACCATATTGTGTTAGTGTGTTTGTTGATCTAAAAAAGGTGTTTGATACAATTGACCATACTATTCTACTTGGAAAATTGGATAAATATGGTATCAGAGGACTTGCTTTGCAGTGGATACGTAGCTATTTGCATGACAGAAAACAATTTGTACAAATAGATTATTTAAGATCTGGACTCTGTAGTGTTTCATGTGGAGTGCCACAGGGCTCTGTATTGGGACCAAAGTTGTTTATTTTATGTATCAATGATCTGATGGATGTGTCTGGTATTCTCAATTGTGTCCTTTTTGCTGATGACACCACTTTTTTTTATTCGAGTTATGACTTGGAAAAATTGTTAGAGTTAATTAATAAGGAGTTTGTCAAGATACAAACTTGGTTTGATTTAAATAAGCTATCATTGAACACAGATAAAACAAACTATATGATTTTTAGTAATGAAAATATATCTTCTGTTCCTTTCATAATTAATGTTGTTGAAATATGTAGTGAATGAAACAGAGTTTTTGGGAATAATTATTGATGAACTGTCTTGGAAGCAGCACAAAAATTCTGTTAAAACAAAAATATCTAAATCCACGGCTGTATTATACAGTTCATCGTGGAGATGGACGCATCCGCTACAGGTGTGGGAGCGGTGCTCTCGCAGCGATCCCCTACGGATGGTAAGATCCACCCCTGCGCTTTCTTTTCTCGGCGTTTGTCCCCTTCGCAATTACGATGTGGGTAACAGAGAACTGTATGCCATCAAGATGGCTCTTGAAGAATGGAGACATTGGTTGGAGGGGGCTGAATTACCATTTGTGATATGGACAGATCACCGGAATCTTACCTACATTCAGGGAGCAAAGAGGCTCAATGCCCGTCAAGCACGTTGGTCTCTATTTTTTGCACGCTTCAATTTCTCAATCTCATACATACCCGGTTCTCGTAACATTAAACCTGATGCTCTTTCCCGCCAGTTCTCCTCTTCAGAGACCGAATCACCGGAGACTATTCTGCCCCACTCCTGCACTGTGGCAGTCATGACCTGGGACATTGAGAGAGAAATCCTGGAGGCCCAGAAGACCGAACCAGACCCTGGCACTGGTCCCCCAGGGAGAAAGTATGTTCCCTCTGCAGCCATCAGCAAAGTCCTCCATTGGATCCATTCAGCCAAGTTCTCCTGTCATCCAGGTATGAGTCGCACCCTCTCCTTGACAAAAAGACATTTCTGGTGGCCTAACATGGAGAGGGATGTCAGACAATACGTGTCTGCCTGCACCACTTGTGCATGTAACAAGGCCACTAACAAACCCCCAGCAGGTCTCCTCCTTCCACTCCCTACGCCTGGGCGTCCGTGGTCCCACATAGCCCTGGACTTTGTCACCGGACTGCCTGTCTCTGAGGGTAATTCTGTTGTATGTACAATCATCGACCGTTTCTCCAAAGCTGCACACTTCATACCCCTACTGAAACTACCCTCAGCATCCGAGACAGCACAGCTCATGGTCAAACATGTTTTTCGTTTGCATGGTATACCTCTTGATATTGTTTCCGACAGAGGCCCTCAATTCATCTCCCAAGTTTGGAAGGCCTTCTGTCAAGCTCTGGGAGCCACCTCTAGCCTGACGTCGGGTTATCACCCTCAGTCGAATGGACAGACTGAGAGGTGTAACCAAGAGCTCGAAGCCGCTTTGAGGTGTGTTATTGAACATAATCCTACCACCTGGAGCCAACACCTGCCTTGGGTTGAGTATGCTCATAATTCTCAAGTTTCGTCCGCCACTGGTTTGTCCCCGTTTGAGGCCTCTTTGGGATACACTCCGCCCTTATTTCCCTCACAAGAAACTGACATTTCTGTTCCCTCTGTCCAGCATCATCTCCGTCGGTGTCGCAGGATTTGGCGCCAGACCAGGGCAGCTCTTCTCAGGACGGCTGAACAAAACAAGCGATTTGCTGACCGCCACCGTTCTTCTGCTCCCGATTACCAGGTGGGGCAGAAGGTTTGGTTGTCCACCAGAGACATTAAATTGAAGGACACTCCCAGGAAGCTGGCCCCCAAGTTCATTGGCCCCTTCCCGATTGTCAGGATCATTAATCCTGCTGCTGTCCGACTTCAACTGCCTTCCACCCTACGTATCCATCCCACGTTCCATGTCTCACGGATTAAACCCGTCTCCACCAGCCCACTTCACCCTCCTGCCGACCCTCCTCCTCCGCCTCGTTTCATCAACGATGATCCTGTTTACTCCGTCCGGCGCTTGCTGGACGTGCGTCGCAGGGGTCGACAACTCCAGTACCTGGTGGATTGGGAGGGCTATGGCCCAGAGGAGCGTTCGTGGGTTCCCCGCTCCTTCATTCTGGACCCCTCCCTTATCTCTTCTTTTTACAGGGACCACCCGGACAGGAGATCGCCTAGAGGCGATGCTAGAGGAGGGGGTACTGTAGGAGTCCTGCCTTCCCCTCCAGCAACCTCAAGCAGCAGCTAATCAGCTGATTAGCTACACCTGCACCTGCCTCCTAGACCTTCACCTCCTGCTCTACTTAAACCACAACCAGACGTTCAGCCAACGCTCGAACATTGATTACCTTGGGTAATGTTGTGACAGCCACAGATTCTTAGTCACTGACTCATCTGCACTAACCTGTTTGCCTTCTGCCCACCTGTTCAGCTCCTGTTCCGTCCTGCTTGCCCGCTCGTCTCCAAGGCTGCGTCTGGTTGCCAATCCTGCACACCAAATCCATAACTAAGGACTCATTCTGGACCCCTGTCATCTCTGGACTTCGCCCTCAGTGATTCATTATTCAACGTCGCCTGCAAACATTCAACAGTAAGGAAAAATACAACTTCATCACAATTATCAAAGAACCATCTGGATCACAGGATATTCACCACCTCTCCTCTTCTCTCCCCACAGCCTACTCCAGTTCCAGCACCTGTAAATAAAATATCACTTTTGTATTTGCTTGTCCTCGTGTTCTTTGGTCTGCCATTTGGGGTCAAAAT
Source organism: Garcialebias charrua (assembly GCA_038048925.1). Taxonomy (NCBI): domain Eukaryota; kingdom Metazoa; phylum Chordata; class Actinopteri; order Cyprinodontiformes; family Rivulidae; genus Garcialebias; species Garcialebias charrua. The sequence continues at coordinate 6,764 of JBBPBX010064635.1, read as the reverse complement.
ATCTGTCATCATGTTACTCTCCCACTGGTACATTTTCATCTTAATTTTTTTAATTATTTTTTTTAGCTTTTCTCTTCTTTTTTTTAATTTATGCATTTTTAATTGGCATTTATAACATATATTTAACATAATTAACATTTAACATTTCAATTGTTGGCAAATTAGCAATTTAAATGTATTTAACAATAGAAATAAAGAAACAAAACAAACTAAAACTAAATAAAAAAACAAAAAAAACACTAATATAAAAGGAGTGAAAGTGGTTTTTGTTACAGCCAACATATCGTTCAGAAATTACTAGGTCTATATCTGGTCTACGGGATTTTATATAAACCATCCATTTCTTCTAGCCAGTGGCGGCCGCCACTAGAGGGCGCTAGGGGCGCCGCCCCTCCTTGGACTGCAGCTCTTCTTCACCATTTGAAGATTTCTTTTTTTTTTTTTTTTTATAAAAGTGAAATAATAAAATAAAAATATTTCGAAATGCATGCATATATGTTTTTAGTTGTGTAGGATAAATATTTTATGAGTAATGATTGTTTCAAAAAACGTTTTTTGATTGTGACGTACTTCCGGTTTCACCGCTCGGCGCCGCCTGCGGCTATTCCATTGAATCTAATTGTATAACTAGCGGCCGCTAGCGGCGTAGTTAGTTTATGTCCCATCTGTCCAAAATTATTGAACTGTACAGGTCGCATTTTCCGTCGCCCTCGAGCCTGGACTCGTCTCTTATCGCCACGGATCGCCAGCGGGTTCCGGTTCGAGCCGAAGAGGGAGGGGGAGCGGGGGACCATCTATGTTTACACAGTCAGAGCTGATCACACGCAACTAGCGACGTTGAAACTTATGGTGCCTTGTTTCTACACAGGTAAGCAAGTAATAATTAGTGACTTTAATGAATCTCTAAGCGCACATGAGCAAAGTTTTGAGCTGATCTCATCTGTGTGCGTGTGACGTGGTGTCGTGTGTGTGTTGTTTGTTGTTGCAGTCAGTCACAGTAGCTACTAGCTGTGCTCATCATGGTTGTGGTGTACTGCAACATTATAAAAGTTGCTACTTGCTAAACCCAAATGTGTGAAGACGACTCCTGTCTGTCCATCTTCAGCTCATCATGAACTGTTTACTCCTCAGAGTGTCTGTCTGTGTTAGTTAACTTTTGTCTCGTTTCGTTTAGCAGCAGTTGCAAATTTTCTGATGAATAAATCTGAATGAATAAATAAACTTTAGTTTTAGTTTAGTTTAGTTAAACTTTAGTTTCATTATAAGTTGTGCTGTTGTTTCAAAGACACTCTAAACTTAAATAAATCAAGTAGCAGAAAGATTTAAGCATTAAATAGTTTGAATTTTTCATGTTATGAAACAGTGATTATATAATTATTTGAATTTAATTTTAATATTATAAAGATCACTGTGGATGGAATGCAATTGAAATAACCTGGATATTATTATTTATGTTGTATTAAGAAAGTTAAAATGTGATTACATATGTGTACACAAAGCACTTCAAGCAATGTGGAAAATGCTAAAAAAAAAATACATAATTAATGTGCCTTCTGTACTTTCTTTACAGAAAAAAATCCACACAACACCTTCATCTCTACACATCTACCACCTGTGTAACAGACAGAGAGACAAAATGGAGCAGGAGACATTAAATAATTCAGTGAAGTCACTGAAAACAACACCTTTTGAGAGAAGAACAAATCAGGAGAAGATGGAAGTGAAAAAACTCGGACCTGATCGACCCATCATCCAAATTACTCAGCAGTCCAAAGACAGAGGGAGACAGTACACTCGATCTTTTTCCAGGACCTGGTTTAATAAGAAGGCTTGGCTAACTGCATGTAACGAGGCTAATGCTTTATTCTGCTTTCCCTGCCTCCTTTTTCAAACTTCAGGATCTGACGCAGTTTGGATAAAGACAGGCATGACTGATTTAAAGCATTTTTCAGAAAAAGCTAAGAAGCATGAACAATCTGCGGTCCACATGAGCAGTGCACTACGACTGGCTATGTTTGGAAGGGTAAACATTGCATCTCAGCTTGATGAAGGCTACAGGGTAGGGATCCGTAAGCACAATGAGGAGGTTGACAAAAACAGGCACATTCTTTCAAAAATAATAGACTGTGTGAAGTTCTGTGGTGCATTTGAACTTGCTCTGCGTGGTCATGATGAAAGTGAAAGCTCAGAAAATCCAGGTATTTTTAGAGGACTGGTGGATTTTGTAGCATCACTGGATGCAGTTCTACATGAGCACCTGCAGACTGCCACTGTGTTTAAGGGAACATCCAAGGCTGTGCAGAATGAACTCCTTGATTGCATGCTGTCAGTTTTGAGAGAGTGCATCATTGAAGAAATCAGGAGTGCAGACTTTGTCTCCATCCAGGCTGATGAAACAATGGACATTTCCACTCAGTGTCAGCTGGTGCTTGTGATCCGCTACATTGACAAAGCCCATCATGTCCAAGAGAGGTTTTTTGAGTTCATACCTCTCCAAAGTGCCACAGCTGATTCCATCGCCACAGCACTTCTGGATAGGTTGAGCACCATTCTCCCTGATGACCAGAAGAGCAAGCTCATTTCACAAGCATATGATGGTGCGAGTGTCATGAGAGGAGCCACAGGTGGTGTACAGAAGAAGATCCAAGATGTCTATGTAAATGCACACTACGTCCACTGCTATGCTCACCAGCTTAATCTTATCATGCAGCAGGTGACTTCCCATATCTCAAAAGTGAATATTTTCTTCTCAGACCTGGCTGGATTCTCCAGCTTTTTTTCAAGATCGCCAAAGAGAACCAGCATTCTCGATGAAGTGGTGGCCCACAGAGTCCCAAGAGCAAGCACAGTGAGGTGGAACTTCCACAGCCGAGCTGTGAACACTGTTTTTGAGCACAAAGAAAAACTGCTCCAGTGTTTTGAAACCATCAGGGACTCAGGACAGTTTGATCCTACCACTGTTAGAGAAGCTGGAGGCTTTGTGAGACTGCTGGAGGATGAAAGCTTCAGCTTTTTCCTGAAACTGTTCCATCTGGTGATGCCTCATGTGGACATTCTCTACAACCAACTCCAGAAGCGGACCATCGACTCAGTCTTTGTTCAGAGAATCATGCAGAAGTTCACAGACCACATTCAAGAAATCAGGTACCGGTAAACTGAAATTAATGTGTATGTTGTGCTGTTTAATATTACTGATACAGTATTTTGTTAATGTCTTATGATTGAACAACTTCACATTTCTTGTTATTTTACCTGGTGACTAAAAGATGAACACTGTTCTCTTATGGTCCTGCAGAGACTCACTCCCTACTCTTTGTGGAGAACACAGTGGCAGTGTATCCCAGATGGCCAAGAAACGCCGCACACTGGGCCCTGGTGAACGTCAGAGGATAGCTACAGAGGTGAGCAGCTAAATGCATGATGTAGGGCTTTTACCGTACAATGTTTTTCATTATAGTAGTTCTGTATTTTGAAAAAGTGAGGAGCACTACATCTTTCTAATTACAATGTCAATTTGAATTGTTGCTATTAAATGTACACATATACTCATAAAATAAATAGTTGTTAGAATTAGAAAGCTGACTAGCCATTTCCCTATCCTCTTGAATACCAGGAAAAATAAATATTGTCCATGTCCAATATTTTATTATTCATATGGAAGAGAAAGGTGCCAAAACCCACCCTTTCATATTTAGCATAATTGAAAAGCACAAAATCAGTCAGAGAATCTTTATTGCCATTTGCACCACATGTGGTACATGTGATGAAACAAGATTATGTACACAGGGTCCCAGTTACATCCAACAATAAACTGTAAGAGAAAACCGTAATAACATCTAAGATATGAACTAAGAAAAACATCAATTAACAATACACTAAGCACTAATATCATAGAAAGCATTACTCCAAACAGCAGCACAAACATGAGTCTGTATGAGCAGATGGGCACGAATGAACACAGAAACATGAAACAGATCAGCAGCAACATGAAACAGATCAGCAGCAACATGAAACAGATCAGCAGCAACATGTGATATTTCAAATTGATTCTTCTGGTTAGAGATTCATGAGTCTTAACAACCTCAGGGTAGAAGCTGTTCCTCAGTCTCTGTAGAGAGCAAAAAGAGTTAATTCAGTAATATGCTGTGGGTGGGAGATATTCAGGTGTACAGATGTCCTCCAAGGAGAACAAATTTAAACTGCTGTTAGTCAGGAGGCTATTTTATTAAAGTGGTGCATTCATTTTTTAGGTTTGTGACACCATCTTGGCCCATTTAAAACAAAGATTTACCTTCACAAATCATCTGATCAGTGCTACGCTGCTTCAAGCAGACAGATTCCAGCAGTACCACAGTCATTTCCCTGAAGCAGCACTGAACTCCACCATGGAGGCGTACCCAGTGCTGAACAAGAACAAGCTGAAAACTGAACTGGCTCTCATCTACAGCGATGAAGATTTCAGGAGATGCAGTGGTGCTGTGGCTCTGTACCAGCTCTTCATGGGGAACAATCTTCATGACACCTTCTCAGAGACTGTGACTCTGCTGAAAATCCTCATCACAACTCCTATGACCACAGCTGAGTCTGAGAGATGCTTCTCAACACTGAAGCGAATAAAGACCTTCCTCAGGAATACGATGTCACAGGATCGACTCAATGCATTGGCCATGCTCTCCATGGAGAAAAATCTTGTCAAAGCCGTCCCTGACTTCAACCAAAGAGTCATTGAGAAATTTGCTTCTCTCAAGGATAGAAGGGCAAAATTTATGTACAAAACGTAGAACACTGCTTTTGTTGAAATAGTTCATTTAACTACACAGTGTGATACCTTAGCTAGCGTTTAGAGCTGAAACACTACAGAGGGTGGAGCAAACAGGCAGAGAACATCACTAGTAGCAGTCTCCACAAAAAGAACATCTACCACAGCAGACATCTGTGTAAAGCACACAGCATCATCAAGGATCACCTCCAGTCTGCACAAGGGCTCTTCCATCTACTACCCTCGGGCAGACAATAGAGGAATCTGTCATCACACACAAAAAGACTAAAGGACAGCTATTATCCACTGGCTGTCAGATAACTGGACTCTCAATAAATAACACTAAACAACTGGCAATAACTTTGCACCAAGCCACATCTGTGACAACAAATATTAGCTTGTGACAGTAATTATGTGCAATATATATCACATAATTACTGTCACAAGCTAATATTAGCTTGTGACAGTAATTATGTGCAATATATATCACATAATTACTGTCACAAACTAATATTAGCTTCTGACAGTAATTATGTGCTATATATATATATATATATTATATATATATATTTTATATATATTATATATATATATGTAGCTTATATTACAACCTTGAAATACTTATTCATTTAAATACATCCTGTTGCACCATTGAAATTCTACCATGTTGTTTTTTACTATGTTTGTAGGACCTTGTACGTATTACTTTTTCATTTGTAGGTACTTTATTTTTGTACCTTTATTGCATGCTTTAGTATTTTTTTTTGTTTGTTCTTTGTTGTTTTAGTGAGTTAAATTGTTGGTTCTCAATCTGAGCATTTCATTGTACTGTTGGCCTAGTTTTAATCTGCATTTGATAAATAAACACCAGAAAAACTTGAAACGTTATTTTTTCATTTTTGAGAAAATAGCCCCCCCTGGTGGTTAACTGAGGAACCGCTACTGGCTCTGGTATTAGGTACGTTGTGGAGAGAGTAAAATAGACGACACAGGAAACTGGATGCAGAACTTCACTTTACTCAACTCCAACTACTCTGCGCGGTAAGCGCCAAAACCACACCTTACACATAAACCTTTTCAAAATAAAACATCCTGTCCTCTGGGTGTGAGTAGAGTCCCCTAGTGGTCCGCCACACATGCCCCCCCTGAACACCCAGTAAGGTCCATTACTAGTCCAGAACTTTAGGCTTGAGCAAACGACCAGAACGGCAGAACCTGGACCCTGCAGAACCAGCCTGATGAAGCGGAGGGCGACGAGGAGGGCCTGCAGAAGAGTCAGGCTCCGTTGGTTGTCGAGAGTCTCTGGAAGGAGGACAGCAGTCCGTTAGCGACGTGGATGGAGGTCTGCCCCTGCGAGGAGCCTGGGCCGTAACAACCTGATCATCTGACAGAACATGAGCGGGTTTAAGCCTATCAATACAGACTGTCTCATTACGACCCCCTAAATCTAAAAGGAAGTGTTTTGGACCTGGTTGGAGAACCCTAAATGGGCCATCATACAAGGGCTGTAGTGGTGTCCTGTGGGCATTGTGTTTCACAAAAACAAATTTAGAGGACTCCAGGCTCTTAGGGACAAATGACTGCGGTAAACAATGGTGTACCGGACCAGGGACATGAAAAGAGTCCCCTTGAGATGAAAAATGTTGCAACGCTGGAGCGAACTGTGGTGAGGGTATCTCGGGTAAAAACTCGACGGGGACGCGCACAGGCTGACTGAAAACCAGCTCAGCTGGGGAAGTGCCAAGGTCCTCTTTAGTTGTGGTACGTAAACCCAGCAAGACCCACGGGAGACGGTCAATCCAGTTGTCACCGGTCAATGCAGCACGAAGTGCAACTTTCAATGACCTGTGAAACCGTTCACACAACCCATTAGCCTGGGGGTTGTAAGCAGTGGTTCTGTGGATGTTAGTCCCCAGACCCTTGGCCATGGTAGACCAAAGCTCTGAAACAAACTGAGGGCCCCTGTCAGATGTAATGTCTGAAGGGGGGCCAAAACGCGCAACCC
>JBBPBX010064634.1:0-20199 GCA_038048925.1 Garcialebias charrua | reverse complement strand
GATGTTGATGAACCATGTGGGCTTCTTGTGAGCCAGATGTTGATGAACCATGTGGGCTTCTTGTGAGCCAGATGTTGATGAACCATGTGGGCTTCTTGTGAGCCAGATGTTGATGAACCATGTGGGCTTCTTGTGAGCCAGATGTTGATGAACCATGTGGGCTTCTTGTGAGCCAGATGTTGATGAACCATGTGGGCTTCTTGTGAGCCAGATGTTGATGAACCATGTGGGCTTCTTGTGAGCCAGATGTTGATGAACCATGTGGGCTTCTTGTGAGCCAGATGTTGATGAACCATGTGGGCTTCTTGTGAGCCAGATGTTGATGAACCATGTGGGCTTCTTGTGAGCCAGATGTTGATGAACCATGTGGGCTTCTTGTGAGCCAGATGTTGATGAACCATGTGGGCTTCTTGTGAGCCAGATGTTGATGAACCATGTGGGCTTCTTGTGAGCCAGATGTTGATGAACCATGTGGGCTTCTTGTGAGCCAGATGTTGATGAACCATGTGGGCTTCTTGTGAGCCAGATGTTGATGAACCATGTGGGCTTCTTGTGAGCCAGATGTTGATGAACCATGTGGGCTTCTTGTGAGCCAGATGTTGATGAACCATGTGGGCTTCTTGTGAGCCAGATGTTGATGAACCATGTGGGCTTCTTGTGAGCCAGATGTTGATGAACCATGTGGGCTTCTTGTGAGCCAGATGTTGATGAACCATGTGGGCTTCTTGTGAGCCAGATGTTGATGAACCATGTGGGCTTCTTGTGAGCCAGATGTTGATGAACCATGTGGGCTTCTTGTGAGCCAGATGTTGATGAACCATGTGGGCTTCTTGTGAGCCAGATGTTGATGAACCATGTGGGCTTCTTGTGAGCCAGATGTTGATGAAACATGTGGGCTTCTTGTGAGCCAGATGTTGATGAACCATGTGGGCTTCTTGTGAGCCAGATGTTGATGAACCATGTGGGCTTCTTGTGAGCCAGATGTTGATGAACCATGTGGGCTTCTTGTGAGCCAGATGTTGATGAACCATGTGGGCTTCTTGTGAGCCAGATGTTGATGAACCATGTGGGCTTCTTGTGAGCCAGATGTTGATGAACCATGTGGGCTTCTTGTGAGCCAGATGTTGATGAACCATGTGGGCTTCTTGTGAGCCAGATGTTGATGAACCATGTGGGCTTCTTGTGAGCCAGATGTTGATGAAACATGTGGGCTTCTTGTGAGCCAGATGTTGATGAAACATGTGGGCTTCTTGTGAGCCAGATGTTGATGAACCATGTGGGCTTCTTGTGAGCCAGATGTTGATGAACCATGTGGGCTTCTTGTGAGCCAGATGTTGATGAACCATGTGGGCTTCTTGTGAGCCAGATGTTGATGAACCATGTGGGCTTCTTGTGAGCCAGATGTTGATGAACCATGTGGGCTTCTTGTGAGCCAGATGTTGATGAACCATGTGGGCTTCTTGTGAGCCAGATGTTGATGAACCATGTGGGCTTCTTGTGAGCCAGATGTTGATGAACCATGTGGGCTTCTTGTGAGCCAGATGTTGATGAACCATGTGGGCTTCTTGTGAGCCAGATGTTGATGAACCATGTGGGCTTCTTGTGAGCCAGATGTTGATGAACCATGTGGGCTTCTTGTGAGCCAGATGTTGATGAACCATGTGGGCTTCTTGTGAGCCAGATGTTGATGAACCATGTGGGCTTCTTGTGAGCCAGATGTTGATGAACCATGTGGGCTTCTTGTGAGCCAGATGTTGATGAAACATGTGGGCTTCTTGTGAGCCAGATGTTGATGAAACATGTGGGCTTCTTGTGAGCCAGATGTTGATGAACCATGTGGGCTTCTTGTGAGCCAGATGTTGATGAAACATGTGGGCTTCTTGTGAGCCAGATGTTGATGAACCATGTGGGCTTCTTGTGAGCCAGATGTTGATGAAACATGTGGGCTTCTTGTGAGCCAGATGTTGATGAACATGTGGGCTTCTTGTGAGCCAGATGTTGATGAAACATGTGGGCTTCTTGTGAGCCAGATGTTGATGAAACATGTGGGCTTCTTGTGAGCCAGATGTTGATGAACCATGTGGGCTTCTTGTGAGCCAGATGTTGATGAAACATGTGGGCTTCTTGTGAGCCAGATGTTGATGAACCATGTGGGCTTCTTGTGAGCCAGATGTTGATGAACCATGTGGGCTTCTTGTGAGCCAGATGTTGATGAACCATGTGGGCTTCTTGTGAGCCAGATGTTGATGAACCATGTGGGCTTCTTGTGAGCCAGATGTTGATGAACCATGTGGGCTTCTTGTGAGCCAGATGTTGATGAACCATGTGGGCTTCTTGTGAGCCAGATGTTGATGAACCATGTGGGCTTCTTGTGAGCCAGATGTTGATGAACCATGTGGGCTTCTTGTGAGCCAGATGTTGATGAACCATGTGGGCTTCTTGTGAGCCAGATGTTGATGAACCATGTGGGCTTCTTGTGAGCCAGATGTTGATGAACCATGTGGGCTTCTTGTGAGCCAGATGTTGATGAACCATGTGGGCTTCTTGTGAGCCAGATGTTGATGAACCATGTGGGCTTCTTGTGAGCCAGATGTTGATGAACCATGTGGGCTTCTTGTGAGCCAGATGTTGATGAACCATGTGGGCTTCTTGTGAGCCAGATGTTGATGAACCATGTGGGCTTCTTGTGAGCCAGATGTTGATGAACCATGTGGGCTTCTTGTGAGCCAGATGTTGATGAACCATGTGGGCTTCTTGTGAGCCAGATGTTGATGAACCATGTGGGCTTCTTGTGAGCCAGATGTTGATGAACCATGTGGGCTTCTTGTGAGCCAGATGTTGATGAACCATGTGGGCTTCTTGTGAGCCAGATGTTGATGAACCATGTGGGCTTCTTGTGAGCCAGATGTTGATGAACCATGTGGGCTTCTTGTGAGCCAGATGTTGATGAACCATGTGGGCTTCTTGTGAGCCAGATGTTGATGAACCATGTGGGCTTCTTGTGAGCCAGATGTTGATGAACCATGTGGGCTTCTTGTGAGCCAGATGTTGATGAACCATGTGGGCTTCTTGTGAGCCAGATGTTGATGAACCATGTGGGCTTCTTGTGAGCCAGATGTTGATGAACCATGTGGGCTTCTTGTGAGCCAGATGTTGATGAACCATGTGGGCTTCTTGTGAGCCAGATGTTGATGAACCATGTGGGCTTCTTGTGAGCCAGATGTTGATGAACCATGTGGGCTTCTTGTGAGCCAGATGTTGATGAACCATGTGGGCTTCTTGTGAGCCAGATGTTGATGAACCATGTGGGCTTCTTGTGAGCCAGATGTTGATGAACCATGTGGGCTTCTTGTGAGCCAGATGTTGATGAACCATGTGGGCTTCTTGTGAGCCAGATGTTGATGAACCATGTGGGCTTCTTGTGAGCCAGATGTTGATGAGTTCAAAGGAACATCTTCCTGGATGTCTTCTTCCCTGACCTCTGACCTCTTCTTGGTGTTGTGAGGGGTGTTAGTGGAATGTTTGGAGCTGAGATACGGAGCAGGTTCTGTGAACAGAACTCACCAGAACCAAGGTTTGGGAGTGTGCAGCCAGATGTTTGTCTGCTGAACATCTGCAGGAACAGGAGACATGTTTTCTTTCTCCTGTCTGCTCTAATGCGTCCACTTGAAGGTTCTAATAGAAACACATTGTGACAGCAGGTGAAACGTTTCCACTGAACATCTGCTGGTTCTTCTATCATCTCTACTGACTTGTTGAACCAATGATCCTGGAGGTGATTGATCCTGCACAGTGATCACATGACCGCAGCAAGAATCCACTGAAGAGGCTGCAAATAGAGCAACAAGAGTGAAGCAGAGAACAGGCTGAAAATGAAGAAGTGGACAGAGAAATGATCAAATGAAGCATTTAGTGTTTCCATTTGAACAGAGCAGCTGGAGCTGAAGCTTTTGATCCAGAGCAACACAACAGCTCTGCTTTCAAACCTCCACACACTTTCTGACGTCCACTCTGTCCACAGTGTTGGACGTGTCTCCATCCACTTGTGTTTGTTCTGGACGGCCCACTGGAGCAGGACCAGAGGCTTTCTGCTACTAAGACAACACTTTACACACACGAGGCTCTGAATGTTAGAAACCCTCTGACTAGAATACACTTCTTCTGTGTGAGCTTTGAGCTCAAACTGTGAATTTAATTCAAACTGGAGACCAGTCCACCTCCCAGCAGCACCACTGTTGGACTGGATTCTACAGGTGGACCTAAGAAACTGGACCTTCAAATGCCTGTGACATGCACGAACACAAAAAGAGGAAGAACATGTCTCAACACATCTTCTTTACTTCTTAAATGTTGACATAAGTGGAGCTCAGGAACTGTTTGGTTCCTCCTCATGCATGTCATGTTGTGGAATGATGAGAATCAAACTCTTGAACTCTTGAGACTTGCAACAAAGTTGTTTGTGTTTGACACAACTGGAAAAATCAAAGTTTACTGATTCACATCTGTAACCACAGGGAAGTTCAGTTCTTTCATTTAGAGTCAAATCACAACAAAAGTCATCTCAGAACAGTCTGAATCAATCCAACTACAATTCAATCCATGCAGTGGGATTATAATCTGATTCATGTTGCCAGATTGAGTGAGAAGCAGTTATAAAATACCAGTTAGCAACAAACTGGTCAACTGGTTTCTTTCAGGTCTTTACTTTGAGCCAGTATCCATCCTGAGCAGCACAAAGGCCACAGTGGGAAGAAACAACCCCCTTTTAACAGGAAGAAACCTCCAGCAGAGGCTGACACCTGAAAGCTCCGCCTCCCATTCTACCTTTAGAAACTCTAGGAACCACAAGTAAACCTGCAGTCTGACAGCAAAGTGCTCTGTTAGCAAAATATAACCACAAGTAAACCTGCAGTCTGACAGCAAAGTGCTCTGTTAGCAAAATATAACCACAAGTAAACCTGCAGTCTGACAGCAAAGTGCTCTGTTAGCAAAATATAACCACAAGTAAACCTGCAGTCTGACAGCAAAGTGCTCTGTTAGCAAAATATAACCACAAGTAAACCTGCAGTCTGACAGCAAAGTGCTCTGTTAGCAAAATATGGAACAATAAGATATTTCATATTAGATGAAGTCCATCGTTCTACAGAGAAAAAGATTATTCACAAGTGGAAATAATTTAAGGTGGTTGACAATCTTCCTAGGAATAAACACCCCAAGAAATTCACCCTGAAGGTCAGACTGTGCAATGCTCAGAGAAATGGTCACAAAGGAAACTCAAAGGTCATGACAGGACAGAGTTTTCTCTCTAAAAACAACATGGCAACACAACAGATGTGGAAAGTTTCATGTGAAGGAACAGGTACAGTTCACCGACCCGCTGTCATCAAGTTGTTTGGAACATGTTGCCAGTGATCAAGTTGTTTGGAACATGTTGCCAGTGATCAAGTTGTTTGGAACATGTTGCCAGTGATCAAGTTGTTTGGAACATGTTGCCAGTGATCAAGTTGTTTGGAACATGTTGCCAGTGATCAAGTTGTTTGGAACATGTTGCCAGTGATCAAGTTGTTTGGAACATGTTGCCAGTGATCAAGTTGTTTGGAACATGTTGCCAGTGATCAAGTTGTTTGGAACATGTTGCCAGTGATCAAGTTGTTTGGAACATGTTGCCAGTGATCAAGTTGTTTGGAACATGTTGCCAGTGATCAAGTTGTTTGGAACATGTTGCCAGTGATCAAGTTGTTTGGAACATGTTGCCAGTGATCAAGTTGTTTGCAGGACATTACTGCTCTGTCCTGTAGGACATTACTGCTCTGTCCTGTAGGACATTACTGCTCTGTCCTGTAGGACATTACTGCTCTGTCCTGTAGGACATTACTGCTCTGTCCTGTAGGACATTACTGCTCTGTCCTGTAGGACATTACTGCTCTGTCCTGTAGGACATTACTGCTCTGTCCTGTAGGACATTACTGCTCTGTCCTGTAGGACATTACTGCTCTGTCCTGTAGGACATTACTGCTCTGTCCTGTAGGACATTACTGCTCTGTCCTGTAGGACATTACTGCTCTGTCCTGTAGGACATTACTGCTCTGTCCTGTAGGACATTACTGCTCTGTCCTGTAGGACATTAGTGCTCTGTCCTGTAGGACATTACTGCTCTGTCCTGTAGGACATTACTGCTCTGTCCTGTAGGACATTACTGCTCTGTCCTGTAGGACATTACTGCTCTGTCCTGTAGGACATTACTGCTCTGTCCTGTAGGACATTACTGCTCTGTCCTGTAGGACATTAGTGCTCTGTCCTGTAGGACATTACTGCTCTGTCCTGTAGGACATTAGTGCTCTGTCCTGTAGGACATTACTGCTCTGTCCTGTAGGACATTACTGCTCTGTCCTGTAGGACATTACTGCTCTGTCCTGTAGGACATTAGTGCTCTGTCCTGTAGGACATTAGTGCTCTGTCCTGTAGGACATTACTGCTCTGTCCTGTAGGACATTACTGCTCTGTCCTGTAGGACATTAGTGCTCTGTCCTGTAGGACATTAGTGCTCTGTCCTGTAGGACATTAGTGCTCTGTCCTGTAGGACATTAGTGCTCTGTCCTGTAGGACATTAGTGCTCTGTCCTGTAGGACATTACTGCTCTGTCCTGTAGGACATTACTGCTCTGTCCTGTAGGACATTACTGCTCTGTCCTGTAGGACATTACTGCTCTGTCCTGTAGGACATTACTGCTCTGTCCTGTAGGACATTACTGCTCTGTCCTGTAGGACATTACTGCTCTGTCCTGTAGGACATTACTGCTCTGTCCTGTAGGACATTACTGCTCTGTCCTGTAGGACATTACTGCTCTGTCCTGTAGGACATTACTGCTCTGTCCTGTAGGACATTACTGCTCTGTCCTGTAGGACATTACTGCTCTGTCCTGTAGGACATTACTGCTCTGTCCTGTAGGACATTACTGCTCTGTCCTGTAGGACATTAGTGCTCTGTCCTGTAGGACATTAGTGCTCTGTCCTGTAGGACATTACTGCTCTGTCCTGTAGGACATTACTGCTCTGTCCTGTAGGACATTACTGCTCTGTCCTGTAGGACATTACTGCTCTGTCCTGTAGGACATTACTGCTCTGTCCTGTAGGACATTACTGCTCTGTCCTGTAGGACATTACTGCTCTGTCCTGTAGGACATTACTGCTCTGTCCTGTAGGACATTACTGCTCTGTCCTGTAGGACATTACTGCTCTGTCCTGTAGGACATTACTGCTCTGTCCTGTAGGACATTACTGCTCTGTCCTGTAGGACATTACTGCTCTGTCCTGTAGGACATTACTGCTCTGTCCTGTAGGACATTACTGCTCTGTCCTGTAGGACATTACTGCTCTGTCCTGTAGGACATTACTGCTCTGTCCTGTAGGACATTACTGCTCTGTCCTGTAGGACATTACTGCTCTGTCCTGTAGGACATTACTGCTCTGTCCTGTAGGACATTACTGCTCTGTCCTGTAGGACATTAGTGCTCTGTCCTGTAGGACATTACTGCTCTGTCCTGTAGGACATTACTGCTCTGTCCTGTAGGACATTACTGCTCTGTCCTGTAGGACATTACTGCTCTGTCCTGTAGGACATTACTGCTCTGTCCTGTAGGACATTACTGCTCTGTCCTGTAGGACATTACTGCTCTGTCCTGTAGGACATTACTGCTCTGTCCTGTAGGACATTACTGCTCTGTCCTGTAGGACATTACTGCTCTGTCCTGTAGGACATTAGTGCTCTGTCCTGTAGGACATTACTGCTCTGTCCTGTAGGACATTACTGCTCTGTCCTGTAGGACATTACTGCTCTGTCCTGTAGGACATTACTGCTCTGTCCTGTAGGACATTACTGCTCTGTCCTGTAGGACATTACTGCTCTGTCCTGTAGGACATTACTGCTCTGTCCTGTAGGACATTACTGCTCTGTCCTGTAGGACATTACTGCTCTGTCCTGTAGGACATTACTGCTCTGTCCTGTAGGACATTACTGCTCTGTCCTGTAGGACATTACTGCTCTGTCCTGTAGGACATTACTGCTCTGTCCTGTAGGACATTACTGCTCTGTCCTGTAGGACATTACTGCTCTGTCCTGTAGGACATTAGTGGTGCTGCTGATGGATGCTTCTTGGTCTCCTCTTCATTACAGACAACTTTTAAACATCACCTGGTGCTTTTGTTGGTTTAGATTTATTTTGTTAAATGTAACAATAAACCTCATTTACTCTCAAAAGAAACTCTGATTTGTCTGATTCAGATGATTTAGATGATTTGTCTGATTCAGATGATTCAGATGATTAAAGATGATTTTTCAGTGGTTTATTAAACATTTCTTGCAGTCTCCTCCACAGGATTCTTTCTGTAGATCTGAACCAGGATCAGTTCTATGTGTGGAACTGATGTCAACAAGAAGAACTGGCTGGTGTTGGTAGGGATTAAGTTTGTCTTCATTAATGTTTAGTTTGTTGGATAGAAATCATCCAGATGTAAAGCAACAACATCTGGCCAGAGGCAGGTAGGTCTATGAAATGTAGAATAATTATTTCCACTCTCCATGCTCATGAATCAGACTTCTATTTAAAGGATTCAACTCTGAAACCTTCTAATGTTCTTTAGTTCAGACGTCACCTGAAGGCAGCAAAGCTCTAAATTGATCATTTAGTTTACAGCCACGTTTCATTTGGTCACGTTTGATCTGTCTTATTCACTACAGTCACACAACAATACTTACAATAGAATAGAATAGAAACAGCCTTTATTGTCCCACAGATGGAAATTCAAGTGTAACAGCAGCAACAGATAAAAAGGTTCACACAAAAAGTTCCTGAAATGGTAAAAACAATATATAAAGAAATAAGATAAACAATATTCAATATGTATTAGAACAGTGAGAATGGCAGACTATTGACAGTATTACAGGCAGAGTGTGTGTTTTAGCAGAGGTCAGCATGTATTTAATACTTATAGAGTTTGTTGGAGCAGTGATGGTTGTAGAGGCTAACAGCTGCTGGAGGAAAGAGCTGCAGTAACGCTCCTTTAGGATGCAGTCATCTGTCACTGAAGGAGCTCTGCAGTTCAGCAACAGCTTCATATATGGGCTGGGACACGTTGTCCAGCAGTGATGTTCTTTTAGCTAGAGTCCTTCTGTCTCCCTGTATTTAGCTCTTTCAGAGATCATTTGGTTCTTAATATTTTTGACAAATCAGCTTTGCGTTTGAATGTTTTTGTCTCTGAAGTCAGACCAGATTATTATATTCTGGAAGACGTGTTCATGTTCTACAAGGAAAAGTTAAAATATATATATTTTTAAAATAGTTTTAATATTTGTACTTTACTTTAACTGAGATTTTATTTTTCCTGTGAGGAGACGCTGTCCTCCCACCAGAGGTGGACCGGTTCCGAACAAGCTTACTCCTCGGCCTGAAGCTCTGCAATGTAGGAGGACATTGAAAAGAGAGATGTTGGGTGAACTATTTATTTAAAATTTCCCCTTTCTTTTTTCCCCATTACATTCAATGTTTTAAGCAAAGGAGATGAAAGGCCCAGTTCATTAATACTGTTTACAGTTACATGTAATGTGTTTTTAACAGTGTGTTCTGTTTTCTTATCAGTGTTTGTGTGACATATATATATACATGGTGGTGTTGAATAAATAAAAAAAATGAAACCTGATGTTTTCATTGTCAGCTTTATTAAAGGTTCAGTATGTAATTTCTGGAACACGCTGGAACTTAGGAAAATTTTGAACAGAGACACGTTTCTGATCCCTCCCCCTTAGAGCCATACATGGCTCTGTTACCCTTGCTCTGTTGAAATTCAAATTCAAGCTCTGTTTTTATTGGCTGATTCAAATTGAAGCTCTGTTTTTATTGGCTGATTCAAATTGAAGCTCTGTTTTTATTGGCTGGTTACAAACTCTGTTTTTATTGGCTGGTTAATGGCAGGTCACCTTGGTTTTTTTAGAAATGCTTTTAGAGAAGCAAGGGGACAATAATTTTTTTCAGAGATTACTTGTCTAAAATCAGTATGTCAGGATCTAGTGACAGAGTGAAGAAATATGTTAAAAATATATTGTTAGAAAAGTTACATACAGCTCCTTTAACGTGCAATATGTTTCACATCATTTAAATCATAACTTGCATTACATAAAGTCCTGATAGCTTCATTTAGCTCGGATTTCTTCATTATATCTCCCACACTTACAGAAAAACTGTTTATTATTGTTACTGTTGTAATGGATACTGAGCTATTTAAAATGAATTTTCTAAATTAGTAGAATAAAATGAATTGTTTAAATTATTTAAATGAGAATAAATGTATTAAAATTGATTAAAGTGAATCTTGAGAATATGTTGCAGATTGTTTATGGATGTTTGTCTGTTTGTTTAATACTGTTGGTGGTTTGTGTTTTGTTTAATCGTACTTGCACTTTGAAATGTTTGGATTTCCTTTATGTACCTCACTGGCTGCCGTAGCTGTGGGCAGGCACTATAAAGGTTGTCAAAATCACAGTAACAAGAAATGACTTCAACTGTCAAGACGTGTTTTTGGCTCCAATGAATAACACTTAGTGCTCCTCAGTGAAAGCAGCAAGGTATGTTTTGTTTTTTGTTTATGTTCAAGGTTTATATATATTTTTTGTATAATATTCATTCTGTACTCTAATATTTGTATATATTTGTATATATTTTAGTTTTTACGGTGATCATGCTTGGTGATCATGCTTGGTGATCATGGTGATCATGCATGGTGATCAAGGTGACTGAAGCGGTGTGGTGACTGTGACCATCCACATGAGAGAAAATAAAAAGCATCAAATCACCCGTCGAGACTGCGCATCTTAATTCAACTGCTGGGGAGCAGCTACAGTAAAAACTTGACGCTTCAGTGTGTGGCTTCCATTGTCGGCGAGACCAGGATCAGCTGTGGATCAGCTGTGGAAATGACGCGACGTCGGAGTCAACGCCCCCACGAGGAGTTGTCTTCGAGGTGGATCCAAGTTCGCATCTGCAGAAACTGAACCCGACAGATGATGACCACTGGTGCGGTGAGAAAAATACTGATCAAACAACGAGGAAATAACTTGGAGATGACGTCACCAGATATTGGCGTTTATGAAACTAAATGAGTTTAAGGTGTCGGTCAGATTAAACGCCAAATTACTTAAAGGCTGATAAAAGAAAAATATATATAATAAAATAAAAGGTGTTTTTGTAACTAAGTTTCTTTGAATGTATAGGTTTAATTTCACTGTAAAGCTTTAGGTCATTGTAAAAATTGAAAAATGTCATTGCCATGTGAAAAGGAACTTTCTGTTGACGTTGGTGAGCAAGAGTTAGTTTCAGGTTCTCTCACAAGAAAGTTAACTGAGAAAGGAGAGCAGTATAGAGATGCAGAGTCTACAAAACAGATTAAAGCATTTCTTAAATCTTATGCATCCTGGAAACAAATAGCCAGAGAAGCCAGGAAGAAATTAAAAGGTTTCTGCTCTCAGGAAAATCTAGATGAAATAAATCAGCAAATCCAAAATGGTCTTGATAAAGTTAAACAGAATTATGAGTTTCTTCAACGTAATTCTTTAAATACTCCAGAAATAGTGCAGAAACTAGATGCCTGTACTATACTAACAAATGAGATTTATGATCTTGTGTGTAAGCGTTTAGAAGCGGGTATTGTTGAAGATAAATTTAATCAAGAAGCAGAAAAGGAAAGAGTGCGAGAAGTCTTAAATAGAGATGAATATATGTTTGTGTTTGGAGAAATCTCTACTGAAAATTCTTCTTCATGTTCATCATCTACCAGCTCAAAGGTTTCTCAAGGTCGGGTAATGGCAGAAGCTGATCTTGCAGCCAAAAAGATTCAAGTTAAATCTGTAGTGGACCTACCCAGAGTCAAATTAAGGTTTTTGAACTGTCCAGAGATGATCTTTACTGACCTCTCAGTAAAGCAAGACATTTATCACAAAATCATTCCATTAGTTGTAATCAGAATATAGTCACCAAAAGAGACTATTTCTACCTTTGATTTTATTCTAATGTAATCAAAAGAATAACTTTTGTCATTTTCATGATATATGTTATATGCTGTTATTCTTTAAATGTGAAACATCAATGTGTCATTTCTGCAAGTGAAAAGGTGTCAAAGTTCAGCTAAAATGTCAAACTGACTTACACTGAAATTGTTTTTGTCGAGTTTCAGCTAAAACTCTCATCTAGCGTCTGAAAGTCTCTCACTCAGATACTTTTCCTAAACAATTTCCTTCTCTGTGCTGAATTTCACCTTGAATAGTGATAACAAGTGGACCAATGAAAAAGAGACAAGTTTCTCTCCTCTCTAAGTCTCTTTTTAAGTTCTAACTGTGCGGAAACGCTTCAGAGTTTCTGGGAGCTTCAAAGACATGAAGACGTCCCAAAGAGCTGGATGAATGCCTGTCACCCGCCAAGGACGGTCATTCAGCTAAGGATTGTATAACATGCTGTTATGAATCCACTGAGAACGAGCGTGAGCTCAAAACTTTGTTTATTCCTTCCTGGAATAAGCTTATCTTGAAGTCAGAGGCCTGAAGCTGACATATTTTCTGATGACCAAGCAGAACCCAGGAGACGTTGGAAAACGTAAACGAATAACCTGCTCAGAGGTACTGGTTCCCACGAGGACCCGTGCATCTGAAAGGCTACAAGGTCTTCTCTTACCAGGCGGTCGTCAAAAGGTAAAGAGCTGTTTACAAAACGTACCTGGATTTTAGCAGAAGTCGGATGAGAAGTGTCACTTTGGTAACATGCTCAAGATAATTTCCTTTAAACCATCTTCCTCCTATTCTTTTCCCTCTCAATCTAAGCTGGAAACTATTTTAAGCTGAAGAGCCCTCAGACTAAATATGTTTAACATCTAGTATTTATGTCTGTTGTGTTAAATCAAGTGTGTGATGTGTGTTAAATCGCAAGAAGGTGAAACCCTGCCAATCAAGTGTAATGATGTTGATTTAGTGATTTATTTTAAATAAATGGTAGTGTCTTCTGGCATACCAACTAAAGTCAACGTTTACTGTCACTTAATGGCTATGGTTCTTTATCCATCACAAAGATCACAGAAATATTGAATAAACTGAAAAAGAAGAGAATCCGTGAAATTACTATTCAATCTGAATAAGTAAATTAAGGTAAAAAGGAGGTCAGTATTAAACTGACCCCCCTCTAAACCCTTTACATCTGGTGGCCTCGTATCGGCTTCTAAAGTTTGTCGATGTATCTGTAATCTCTCATGAACTGTAACGTCATGGTTGGCATAGTGGGATCCAAGTTTTAAACTCTGAGGATAATAATTTGGCTGAGGTGTTCAAGACAGGCAGATTCTGCATGTTTTTATCATTTGAAGCTGTGAGATTATTATTGTTTCAACTCTGTTACACGCTGTTGGAAGCATTCAGGTGAAGTTTTTGTCAGCCGTAGTCTGTGGGAGTTCTGGTTCGGCTTCGACCCAGTTCAAGCACACACTCCGGTACAGAACTTTGTTGTTTGATCTGGTGGCCTCGTATCGGCTTCTAAAAGTTTATTGATAAATCTGTGGTCTCAGTCATGAACTGTAACGTCATGTTTGCATAAAAGGATCCAAGTTTTAAACTCTGAGGATAATAATTTTGGCTGGAAGTGTTCAAAGCAGGCAGATTCTGCGTGTTTTTATCATTTGAGGCTGAGGGATTGTTATTCGTTTCAACACTGCAAGCGCTGTTGGATGCATTCAGGTGAAGTTTTTGTCAGCCCGTTGTCTGTGGGAGTTCTGGTTCGGCTTCGACCCAGTTCAAGCACACACTCCGGTACAGAACTTTGTTGTTTGATCGCCGAGTCAAACTGCCTGCCCTGGAAGCTAATTTAACATCTACAAGATTGCTGTTGTGGTATTTTACATTTTAAAGAAGGTCGAAGCAGCATATACTGTTAGAACGTGTCGGTTAGTGGTTCGTGAAACCCGAGTTCTGCTCCTTTAACGTGGACGGAACCGACCTTGAAGTGACTCCGAGAGAGTCCGTGTTTGTTCAACAGCTGCAGTGCTGGGTTACTGAGCGTAACTAAGTTGGCCTGTCTAGATGTTCGCCGCATGTTTCAGAATTTTGGGAAGTTGAATTGTAGCGTTTGAGTTGTTTTAAGAGTCTATGAAGTTGTGGTCTGCTGTGCAAGCTAACGTTAAGCAACGTGTTCTACATGTTTGTTTATGAGCTGTGATTGGTTGAAACGAGTACTGTGTGCTGTCAATCACTCATGTAGCGAACGCTGATTCGCTGTTGGGTGCTGTCAATCACTCTTGTGGCGAACGCTGATTCGCTGTTGTGAGCTGTCAATCACGTCGCACGCCGTTGCGACCAGCCCACTTTGTCGTCATTTCCGGCGCTACATTGGTCGAAGGTAAGAAACTACATTCGCCATTAATGCTTGGGGAATGAACTACAACCGCTGTGATTGATTGGTTGACGTCACGTATCTGTGTAGCGAGCTCCGCCTCGCTCAGCACAGCAGAGCTGGTGACGCGCTGCGTCGGCCCGCCCATTCTTGTCGTCATTTCCTGGTGCACTTTCGGGTGACGAGCAGTCATACACTCACAGAGTGAAAAGAAGTTTCAATTGAAGCTTGAAAACGTATCTGAAGCCATCAACTCTGTCTAGCAACATAAATTTGTCTCTGACAAGAACGCGGTTCGAGCGTTTATCACTGACACACTAGAAACTAATTCTGAAAAGGTTGTTTTTAGTTTAAATACTGAATGAAATAAATCAGTCTCTTCGTGATAAAATTAAGACTCGTGGCTGCGCCCTGTTGGTTAAGAGACGTTGACAGATGTGTTTTCTCAAGAACCTCATAAAGTCAGCATTTTTTATGGTAAAAATTACCAGCTTTAAAATTGTTCTGTACACAAACAAAAAATCCTGTTTATTTTAAATAAAGAATTTTTGAATAACAGAGGTACAGACGAACAATTGATGCTCATTTTAAATACTGAAGAGATTTAAAATAACACTCAAAAAGCATCTTTTATTTGATTTTCAGATTAAATAAAATAAATAAAAAAAATGATGGAGAACAGAGAATTTCCACATTAAGCTCTTCACATCTCTGAATTTTAAACAGAATTGGTGTACACTGTACACTTTTAGTTAAAAATTGCATTTTTAACGTTTTTCTGTGTAAAATTAATGACTCCAGTTTATTTTAAATACAAAATTTAAAATAAACAGAAAGCATCTGCTGACTTGATTTTCACAAAAAATCAAAACAAAGATAGCAGAACAACTTTGAGGATGTCAACAGACAACAAATTGATAAAAGTCACTGATTTTTATTTGGAATGCCATCTGTCATGTTATGCTAAGCACACAAACACCTCCAGTTTATTTTAAATAAAAAATATTTAAAATAAACAGGTAATCCATTTTTCACTCCTGATAACTGTCAAAATACAGCAAAACAGTTTAGCCAAACTGCAATACATCTTTTTTAAGGCATAATGGAGCAGCATTCTGGGTACATTTTAGTGTGAACAATGTATTTATTTCGAATCTTTTAAATAGTGTTTGAGTAAGTAAAACGGACGTCATGCTTGGGTTAGTTAGTAACTGTTGTTGAAAAATAAGTTATATTTTAAAGTTAACACTGCAAAAAGGCATTTAACTTTTACAATTCATTTGAGGGTAAAACCTGAAGTAGGGAGACCCTCCTCCAAGACCATGAACAGATTACTTTCAGCTACAAATTAGGCTCTCAGACTTCTCAGTACGCTGAGATTACAGGAATCTTAATAGCTCTCCAGATGGTAGTAGCATGCTCCATCAAGACGCTAGTCATCTGCACTGACTCTAACTATGCTCGCTTGAGTTTCGCTTGTCACCTCGCTGTGTGGAAACAGAACGGTTTCCTAACAAGCGACAGAAAAGTGGTCAAACACAAAGAGCTTTTCATGGCATGTGATCACTTGGTGACATCACACGACTTACAGATCTACTGGAAGAAAGTTCCAGGACATTCTAGAGTCCCAGGCGATGACAAGCACTACAATGACATTGCGGATTCCTTAGCCAAAGAAGGAGCCGACGAAGGTCCTCTATGGTCCTTCGACTCCTCCTGGTTGATCAAGACTCTGTCAACACAACCTGCTGTTGAGGTTATGGCAGTCACACGTGCACAGGCCGCGGCCAGACCTGCTGACAACGCAGTCTCTGTACGGCCTGCACTGACTGACCCAGACATCATCCAACAGCAAAAGTCGGATCCTGCTATCAACTCCATGATACTGTACCTGACTGATCCAGACAAAAACACTCCGTCTAAAGACGAACTGGATTCCGATCCAGACCTTAAAGTCCTTTACCAGCTGCGCAAACAGCTAAAACTAATCAAGGGCATCCTAACTTTCGCTCATGGACCAACGTCCTCACCTGTGTTCGTGGTTCCCCATGACCAAAGGGGGGTGATGTTAGTTCATGCCCATGATCTCCCGTCCGCAGGACACAAAGGAGATAAAGCCACGCTGACGGCATTAAAACAAATTGCCTATTGGCCTGGAATGAAAAAGGATGTCAAGGACTACATTGAAGGGTGCGTGGTGTGTGGCCAGTTTCAGCCAACCAGACCACTTCACAGAGCACCACTGCAAAGTAGAGGCATTGCATTCCCATGGTCTGACCTCCAGATCGACTGGGTTGGACCACTCACTAAGAGCTCTAGAGGAAATAAATATTTTCTCACGGTAACCTGTGCATTTACCAAATGGGTAGAATGCCTACCAGCTCCTAACGACACAGCACAAACAACTGCTATGTTGTTAATGAATCATATATTCTCAAGGTTTGGACTTCCCCTTCGGGTGAACTCAGACCAAGGTACACACTTCACAGGTGAAGTGATGAAAGAACTGTGGAAGACGCTAGGCGTCAAGGCCAACTTTCATGTCGGCTACCACCCACAGGCTTCAGGCCAAGTCGAGAGAGCAAACAGAACTGTGGTGAGTATTTTGAAGAAATACGTGGCCGCAAATCACAAGGACTGGGATGTGAAACTCCCTCTGGTCCTCATGGCCATAAGAGCCACTCCACACACATCAACTGGCATCTCTCCCTTCGAGATGATGACCGGTCGACAAATGACTCTCCCTCTACACCTGTTGTACCAACCAGGTGACGCCGTCATGGCGACAGCCTACACTACACAACAATACATGAAAGATTTGAATGTACACCTCAGAAACACTTTTGCTTTCGCCCAGAAAAACCTGGAAAGGTCCGCTGAAGGACGCAAGGCGTACTATGACCAGAAGGCCTCTCACAATGAACTCCAAGTGGGAGACAGAGTCTGGTACTATACGTTCGCCCCAACAACCGGGAAAGGAGAGTCCGGGACCGGAACTCTCGCCCGCAAACTAATGCCCAGGTGGACTGGACCTCATCTGATAACAGATAAAGTGTCCTCAGTCGTCTACGAAATCAAAATCAGCAAAGGCCGTAAAGAGCCAATTGCTAAATGGGTACATCGAAATCAGATCAAACCTTACAAGGCGTTCAATGACTCCACAAAAGACAAAGATCTCACAAACTCACCGACTTCATGGGATAATAAGGTCGTCCAAACACAAGTTAGTAAATAAACTAATCAGGTTTAAACTACTGTATTTCCCACCCTATAAGTCGCATTGTCCAATTTGAACTTAGAAACGCTAAGCCTAAAACCCACAACAAAAAACTAACCTTAACAACCGTTTAAATCCACGAGATTTAATTTGACCTCGGTCATAAAGTTGAGACCTGTTTTCTTGTGTGTTGCACTTTGGAATCTGACGACAAGAGTGTGTCGAAGCAGTGAAACGTTGTTTCCTTGTTGTTTAGTCATTACTGTTGTCATAAGTTGAGATATTGTTTGGTTCTGAACACTCCCAGCCAAAAAGGTTTTGTATTAACATTGATTAATGCATAAGATGGATTTAACTATGCCAACATGCAGTTCGTTTTGTTAAATCTCAATCGTCAAAGAGCAAGGTAGTTTAAAGCTACTCAAGGTACCATAAACTACATTGACCTCACAATTTCTAAATTGAACCGATTCGATCGTTTCTATTCTAGATTACCTATTCATTTTGATGAGTCTCGCCATAGACTTCAAAATTTATTAGGAATACCAAATCCTACGTCGTTCGTCTAAAAGACAACAGACATTTAGATCAAACTATATTTCATTTTTCTATTTTAGTTTAACCTAAACTAAGTAATGAATGGAGGAATAGTTTGGAATTAGAGGCCTTCGTTACAGAAGCCCTCCAAAATTTTATAGGTACAGATCCCTATATCTAATTTTACAGAATTGATCCACCCCTTAATTGGTAATTGTAGCTGATCTAAACCATGATAGCTTACATACCAGGTGCATATAGGTAGGGCCTAATGTAAAATCCCAATCATAAGCCCACCTAAAAAACCACATAATTGCATGACACATAGAACCAGAGTGGCACTGACTGGAAACCAACCAGCCAACAACCTTCGATGTGGGGACCTGCAGCTCCAACGCTTGGTCTTCAACCTTCATCCAAGGGTCGCCTCCTCTGCGTCAATCGAGGGATCCCCTCTACATGCTGATTATGAAAACAATTGTTGCTGATGAAATCACCAACTCTAATCGTGGTGGAATTACTGCTGTGGGATTATCGCTGTGGATTATAAGACTTTGTTTTCCAAAGGATCACAGACTTTGTTTTCCAAGAGTTAACAGACTCAGTTTTCCAAGGGATTAAAAGCTTACCGCAATGGGATTACCTCCGAACAGTATGGAATTTCCAAAACTTTATGGGATTATAATTTTTGATTTTTCTTTTCCACTTGCTGGATTACTTCAAGATCAAAGACAGTTCAAGGTTTCCTTTCGTGTTGGACCCCATCCCCAAGGACTGGCGATGGCTTCCAAAAGGGGGGAGATGTAGTGGACCTACCCAGAGTCAAATTAAGGTTTTTGAACTGTCCAGAGATGATCTTTACTGACCTCTCAGTAAAGCAAGACATTTATCACAAAATCATTCCATTAGTTGTAATCAGAATATAGTCACCAAAAGAGACTATTTCTACCTTTGATTTTATTCTAATGTAATCAAAAGAATAACTTTTGTCATTTTCATGATATATGTTATATGCTGTTATTCTTTAAATGTGAAACATCAATGTGTCATTTCTGCAAGTGAAAAGGTGTCAAAGTTCAGCTAAAATGTCAAACTGACTTACACTGAAATTGTTTTTGTCGAGTTTCAGCTAAAACTCTCATCTAGCGTCTGAAAGTCTCTCACTCAGATACTTTTCCTAAACAATTTCCTTCTCTGTGCTGAATTTCACCTTGAATAGTGATAACAAGTGGACCAATGAAAAAGAGACAAGTTTCTCTCCTCTCTAAGTCTCTTTTTAAGTTCTAACTGTGCGGAAACGCTTCAGAGTTTCTGGGAGCTTCAAAGACATGAAGACGTCCCAAAGAGCTGGATGAATGCCTGTCACCCGCCAAGGACGGTCATTCAGCTAAGGATTGTATAACATGCTGTTATGAATCCACTGAGAACGAGCGTGAGCTCAAAACTTTGTTTATTCCTTCCTGGAATAAGCTTATCTTGAAGTCAGAGGCCTGAAGCTGACATATTTTCTGATGACCAAGCAGAACCCAGGAGACGTTGGAAAACGTAAACGAATAACCTGCTCAGAGGTACTGGTTCCCACGAGGACCCGTGCATCTGAAAGGCTACAAGGTCTTCTCTTACCAGGCGGTCGTCAAAAGGTAAAGAGCTGTTTACAAAACGTACCTGGATTTTAGCAGAAGTCGGATGAGAAGTGTCACTTTGGTAACATGCTCAAGATAATTTCCTTTAAACCATCTTCCTCCTATTCTTTTCCCTCTCAATCTAAGCTGGAAACTATTTTAAGCTGAAGAGCCCTCAGACTAAATATGTTTAACATCTAGTATTTATGTCTGTTGTGTTAAATCAAGTGTGTGATGTGTGTTAAATCGCAAGAAGGTGAAACCCTGCCAATCAAGTGTAATGATGTTGATTTAGTGATTTATTTTAAATAAATGGTAGTGTCTTCTGGCATACCAACTAAAGTCAACGTTTACTGTCACTTAATGGCTATGGTTCTTTATCCATCACAAAGATCACAGAAATATTG
>JBBPBX010064633.1:0-15921 GCA_038048925.1 Garcialebias charrua | reverse complement strand
TCTGTGAACAAATGCGTGGGCAAATTGTCGAACAGTTCAAGAACAACTTTTCTCAACGAGCTATTGCAAGGAATTTAGGAATTTCACCATCTACGGTCCGTAATATCATCAAAAGGTTCAGAGAATCTGGAGAAATCACTACACGTAAGGGGCAAGGCCGAAAACCAACATTGAATGCCCGTGACCTTCGATCCCTCAGGCGGTACTGCATCAAAAACCGACATCAGTGTGTAAAAGATATCACCACATGGGCTCAGGAATACTTCAGAAAACCACTGTCAGTAACTACAGTTCGTCGCTACATCTGTAAGTGCAAGTTAAAGCTCTACTATGCAAAGCAAAAGCCATTCATCAACAAGATCCAGAAACGCCGCCGGCTTTGCTGGGCCCGAGCTCATCTGAGATGGACTGATGCAAAGTGGAAAAGTGTTCTGTGGTCTGATGAGTCCACATTTCAAATTGTCTTTGGAAACTGTGGACGTCGTGTCTTACGGACCAAAGAGGAAAAGAACCATCAGGACTGTTATAGGCGCAAAGTTCAAAAGCCAGCATCTGTGATGGTATGGGGGTGCATTAGTGCCCAAGGCATGGGTAACTTACACATCTGTGAAGGCACCATTAATGCTGAAAGGTACATACAGGTTTTGGAGCAACATATGCTGCCATCCAAGCGACGTCTTTTTCATGGACGCCCCAGCTTATTTCAGCAAGACAATGCCAAGCCACATTCTGCACGTGTTACAACAGCGTGGCTTCGTAGCAAAAGAGTGCGGGTCCTCCCCTGGCCTGCCTGCAGTCCAGACCTGTCCCCCATTGAAAATGTGTGGCGCATTATGAAACGTAAAATACGACAACGGAGACCCCGGACTGTTGAACAACTTAAGCTGTACATCAAGCAAGAATGGGGAAGAATTCCACCTGAAAAGCTTCAAAAATTGGTCTCCTCAGTTCCCAAACGTTTACTGAGTGTTGTTAAAAGGAAAGGCGATGTAACACAGTGGTAAATATGTCCCTGTGCCAACTTTTTTGCAATGTGTTGCTGCCATTGAATTCTAAGTTAATGGTTATTTGCAAAACAAAATAAAGTTTCTCCGTTCGAACATTAAATATATTGTCTTTGCATTCTATTCAGTTGAATATGGGTTGAAAAAGATTTGCAAGTCATTGTATTCTGTTTTTATTTGCGATTTGCACAACGTGCCAACTTTTCTGGTTTTGGGCTTGTACTTGCCGATACCGAGTACCGATACAAGTACTAATTAATATATTTTTTAAATCATTCTAATTAACTTAAACTGTTTATTTTCATTAGACCAGTGTTTTTCAACCTTTTTTGAGCCAAGGCACAATGTTTTCATTGAAAAAATCACGAGGCACACCACCAACCAGAATTGTAAACAAAGATACTCTGTATCCGCCTATATTAAATATATAGTCATTCTTATCAAAGTGTCTTGAATAGGAATGAAATAAACACAAAAATGTATTTTTATCATATTTTATATTTCTTATTTCAAATTGCATTTAACATGTCTTTAAAAATACACCCGAACAGTACCACAACAATGTGGTCTTGTGACTGTTACATGCTCAAAGCAGCAATGGGAGATATGTACCATTTAAGTTTACCGGTATATTTTTTTGGGTACTTCATTGTGTGTTTTATGAGTGTGGACAAAGTCAAACACTAAAGCTGTTTAGAAAACCACTTGATTTCTAAACTTAAAAATATTTAGATCACAGATCAAAAGTTTAAACTGAGAGAATGTACCATTTTAAGGGAAAAATATGTTGTTTCAAAATTTCATAGCGTCAACAAATCCCAAAAAAGTTGGGACAAATCCATTTTTCCCACTGTACCATATGTAGTAAGTGGACCCCTTACCGATAGCCTTGGCCCCCTCTTGGCCCCCCAGCAATAAAAGTCTAGCTCCGCCACTGGTCCAGAGCAGCGCAGCGCTTAACACGGCAGAGAGAGACAGAAAGCCACGCGCAGTTTGGAGAGCAGTGGAGAACATTCAGCCACGCAGGTGAGACAGGCAAACTGAAAACTGAGCCGTGCCTAAAAGTGTGTGTGTGTGTGCGAGCGTGTGTGGTGGGGGGGAGAGATAAAGCACGCACGTGCAGTAGGAGCGGACAGGGAGACAGTTCAGCTGCGTTCAGGTTTTTTTTTTCTTCCCTCCATGAGGAGGAGAAACAAGTGCGCATTTGTGTGTGTGGAGGTGGTGGTGTGGTGGGGGGTATCAGCGTGAGTGTTCACGTAGTATGAGGCTGAAAACTGGTATCGGTCCTGTAGTATCGGAGCCCTTTTATGAGTACGAGTACGAGTAAACGCACATGGTATCGGGCCGATACCCGATACTGGTATCGGTATCGTGCATCCCTAGTGATCAGCTAACCCTGAAGCTTGTTAGTGTTTCAGCTTCATCTATTCATGCAGGAATGTTTAATTTTTCTGACTTGTCTATCTTTGATCACCTGCCTCCTGGTCCATGGACCAACTGTGGATCTCAAGACAGTTGAGCTGCGTGTGTTTGTAACGACAGTTTAGAGCGGGGGAGACGCAGCACCGGCTGCTTAGAGCAGTGTCGGGGGATGGGGAGAGAGACGAGCTGTCTGTACCTGCAGTTTAGCTGAATTGAGAGATGTTGCTAAGCCGCACGTTGTTTGTTTTTAGCATTTTAGCTAGCTAGTATTACGCACAACTAAATAGCGTTACACCAGTACCGACAGGTGGAGGGAAGGGGCGCAGTTCGGTTTGGTCATTTGGCGTGCTCGGTTTGTTAAGGGGGCCCATAAGTATTACGGCATGAAATTAGCATATAATGATATCTTTTTTTGCCCGTGCAAGCTTTTTTTTTTTACCAGTATTATTATGAACGATATGATATGGCCCAGCCCTACAATGGATGTTAATAATGTAAATAGTTGTGTTTGTAAAATGATTTTGGAGATTTCCGAACAATCAATCAAAAATGGAGGGAGACAGAGAGATACAAAGATTGTACCATGGTGGCCAAATGATTGTAGTGAAGCAATAAAATCAAGAAATAAGGCCTTTAAAGCACTTAAAAGTAATTTGATATACCAGAATCTTATTGAATACAGTATATGAAAACAAGCAATGGTTATTAAGAAGATAATTTAGGAAGCAAAAAGAAAATATTGGAGGAACTTTTGTGAAACTATTGGGAGAGAAACAAAATTGAAAAAAATAATTGGAAAGTAGTTAAAATAATGAGAGGTATTAAAAAGGAATATGGATATCCAATGTTAAAGTTAGATAACACAACAATAGTTAAAGATGATGAAAAAGCTTAAATTTTAGTGGAAACATTTAGTAAAATTTATAGTACATGTAACATTAATGATGAGGAAAGGAAAGGTAGGAATGCAACAACATTAAAATATAAAGACTTGACCGAAAGAACAAGATCTCGGATACAAGCGGCTGAAATGAGTTTTCTCCGCAGGGTGGCTGGACTCACCCTTAGAGATAGGGTGAGAAGCTCGGTCATCCGGGAGGGACTCGGAGTAGAGCCGCTGCTTCTCCACATCGAGAGGAGCCAGTTGAGGTGGCTCGGGCATCTGGTTAGGATGCCTCCTGGACGCCTCCCTGGTGAGGTGTTCCGGGCATGTCCCACCGGGAGGAGACCCAGAGGAAGACCCAGGACACGCTGGAGGGACTATGTTTCTCGGCTGGCCTGGGAACGCCTTGGGATTCCCCCAGAGGAGCTGCTCCAAGTGGCTGGGGAGAGGGAAGTCTGGGCCTCCCTACTTAGGCTGCTACCCCCGCGACCCGACCCCGGATAAGCGGACGAAAATGGATGGATGGATGGATGGACTTGCTACAGAATGTTGATGAAACCAATACAGGTAGTCCTCGGGTTACGACGGTCTCAATTTACGACGTTTCGGGGTTACGACGCATCTCCCATTTACTATGAAAAGCCTCATTTCAAATTACGCTGTTTTACGTCATAAACGTCATAACGCAGTGGCGCAGCAGCGGAAGAATATTGTACTGTACGCGGTGCAGCGGCGGAGGAATACTGTTCTGTATTGTACGCCGCTCTGGACCGAGGAGGATGGCATCACCAGCATCCCAGTAGGCCATTAACTCTTTTTGCCCTTCATTATGACTCCCAAATGTAAGGAAGACTCTTCTGATGGCAGTGCATTGAGGAAAAGGAAGGCCATCACCATGGAAGTAAAATTAGATATCATAAAGAGATTTGATAAGGGGGAAACAGCGACAAACATTGGCCGGTCACTTGGACTTGGTCGTTCGACTGTCGCTACGATTATCAAGGATCGTTTCCTTGACCATGTGAAAGGATCTGCTCCTATAAAAGTGACAGTGATAACGAAGCAGCGTAGTGGGCTTATTATCAATCAATCAATCACCTTTATTTTACCAGGTAGAGCCCGTTGAGATCGAGATCTCTTTTACAAGGGTGACCTGGTCAAGTGGTCAGCAGCACACGTCACATGGTAATTGACCATGAATTATTGAGATGGAAAGATTATTAGTGCTTTGGTTAGAAAGAGCTACTAGGATCTCATAGAGAGGAGTTATCTGCTGAGGACCTTATTCAACTGGAGAAGCAGATGATAGAGGAAGAGGAAGACATACCAACCCCAGAGCCCAAAACATTTACAAGGTAGGGCTTGGCAGGTGGTTTTGGCCTGATAGAGGAAGGGTTGTCAAGGTTTGAGGCTGGAGAGTTACACTAGGGTTGCCAGATCATGGATTCCCTTAGGTGTTACAAGGAGATCTTGGAGGAGAAGAAGATGGACTCCTTCCAGCCTAACCTGCAGCAGTACTTCAAGAAGGTAGAGGCCTGCAACAGATCCTGTACCTGTACCCTCTACCTCAGCTGCCTCTCTTGACTCACCTGCCCCTCTTGACTCACCTGCACCAGTACCTCCTGCAGTTCCCTCCCAATAAGCCTGTCTCTCCCTCCCCTTACAGTGTGCAAGCCAACCATAGAAATAAAATTATTTTTTTCTTTTCTTTTTTTTATTATAGTACAATACTGTTTTTTTCTGTTTCATTTCATTATTAAACATACTGTACAGTATTTTATATGTGTTTTTTGATAATTATGTAGGGTACTGTGTTAGGATAGGCTAAGTGCTTGGTAATACAGTACTGTACATGTATATGGTACAGTGAATAATGAATAAATAAGTTTGTTCTCTGATCAGTCCAAGAAAGTCTGAAACATTCAGACTTTGTGTGTAATTTTCCAGTCTTGTCACTGGTTGTGAGATGAGAAGTTGAAACTGGGCTGATACAGAAACAGTCAGTTTCAACTGCTAATTTCATCACTATGTCATCTTTGGAATTTTGTTATTCCTCGCTATAGGCATCTTTGGAATTTTGTTATTCATCACTATAGGTATCTTTGGAATTTTGTTATGAGAAGTTGAAACTGGGCTGATTCCATCATAGGAACAGTCAGTTTCATCTCCTGAGTTCATCACATAGGCATCTCTGGAACTTTGTTGCTTTGGATAAAGTATTACTTGTGGAAAGAACCCGGCCAACTCTGTTTCGCAAGTGATTCTTGTCTAAAGGAATAAAAAGAAACGAGCTGAGCTCCCAGAGTTAGTTAGAGTCGGACGGGGATGTGCAATCGCCCGGATTGTTTTAATGCTCGCTCTGCCTGTGATTGACGAACGGCTCTCTCACTTTGATGTCAAACGGTAAGAGTATCTGTTTATGCATTAATACTTGTATGTATGTATGTATGTATGTTACTTGTTTGTTTTCTGGTTTGTTTTCTATTTAATGGTTAAAATAAAGAACATTTGTTTTTAAACATAAAATAGTTTCCAGTGTAAAGTCTCTTGAGCTGTGATATTCTTTTGAGGATAATTGCCGATCTCTCTCTCGATCCTGCATAAATAATATTTCATAAAACATTTATGAATAAAAATTCATAAAATATTTGTAAAATAATATTTCATAAAACATTTTGGCGTCGCTGGAAGGATTATAAAGAGAGACTACATAATGCTCAAAAGAATGTTCAAGAGAAAATCAGCGAAGGGAGATAAGACACAGGACAGGACTGAAATACTACCAGGATGGGAAATACCCTGTTATCAGTCCATAGCATTGTGCCTGAGAGACGGAGCAGGACGTTGCGAGTCTTGGGAGGGGTCTCTACGAGATGGAGACCCTGAGACTTTGCTAGAAGTTCTACGAGCAGTAGACGTGAAAATAAAAACGCCAGTAGACGGACTGCAACGGCGTTTGTGGGTTTGTGCCACTGCCTGGAAGAGGCAGAATGAAGTAAGTTTGAAACAGAAAAAGGCACTTGAAGAAGCCGAGTTGACCTCTTCATTACAGCGTCAGCATGTGCAGTTGTTAACTACACAGCTAGAAAATATGGCCCGGATTGCTGAGGAAGCAGTGGCTCAGGTGTCCATGTTAAAAAGAGAAAAAAAGAGGAAGACGAAACGGTCTGTATCACCCAAAAGAGTACGGGCTTTTGTAGCTGGGTTAGGTACGGGTTGGAATCCCTCTAACTGGAACGGAAATTTGTGGGGAGATAATTTAAGTGATGAAGAAGAGGAAGAGTCCACTACCTCATTACGCCCCTTATCCCGCAGCAAAAGTGTAAAGCCGGTGCAACGAAGGAGGCAGGAACAGATAGTGAGACCAGATGTTTTACAAGCAAGAGTAGACGCAGATGGTCACTTTGTTTATGAGAATGGTGTACAAGTTATGGATGCTGTTCCACAGGATCAACCGCAGCCTGAGCTTAGAATGATAACTGAAGATTACACTCAGGAGGAGGTAGCTTACTTGTCCAAGAGGCTCCGTCAGCAGCCAGGAGAACATACAGATGTGTGGTTATCAAGATTAGCTGAAGAAGGAGCAGCTCAGATTGACATAGATGCTCGGGATGGGCTGTCATTTGCTGGGTTGTCCACAGAAACCACAGTGAATGCTGATTTCCGCAGAGAAGTGAGAGATTTAGGGAATTATTCTAGATCTCTATTTGATGTTTATGCTGAGGCTGTTCACCAGGTTTATCCAGCTTTCACTGACTGGCCAGAGATAACAGGACAGTGGGTCACGCTTCGGGAGTGTGTACAGAGATTGGTTCGATTGTGTGTAAGGGATGCTTTAACTGTTGCTGCTGTGGATCAGTACCAGCTGTTACCTATTCCAAAGGCTGTGAGGGATCAGCTGATAAGGACAGCCCCTGTACACTATCGCGCCGCAATCTTGACAGTAATGCTTGGTGCAACAGAGGTTTCTATGTCTGAGATTCGTAGTCGAATCATGGAGTTAGGAACATTGGGAGATTGGAGTACAGAAAGAGTAGAAAACCAGGAAAATAGTTTTCAACATGTGGGTCATGGGCCAGAAAGGGATGCTCGAAGTAATGCACAGGGACCAACTCGTTCTGCTTTATGGAAAGCCTTGATACAGTCCGGGGTCCCATTATCTGAGATTGACGGATTACCAACAGAACAGTTGAGAGAACGATGCCAGGAAGAGGCATTAAAAGTCCGGTGTGCCAGATTTAAAGTTGAACATTTGACCCAGGCATTGAGGGATGTGCTTCAAAGTCCTATTGTTCCTTCTGCACCTCCGTTTAAACCTGAACAGATGGTCAGGAACAAAAACAAGACCACCAGAGTGGCAAAGGTCTCCTCTGATTCTGAGTTTTCAGAGGACAATGAAGCAGTGAGGATGCGAGTTGTGAAACAGGAAAAGGGAAAAAGAAGGGAGAAAAACAGAAAGTCCTCTGACTCCGAGTCTTCAGAGAACAATGAAGCAGTAAGAATGCGCGTTGTGAAACAGAAAAAGGAAAAAAAGGTGAAAAACAGAACGTCACAGCTGTACCCTGATCTGTCAGACCTGCATAGCAGGTATGACACTCCATTTAAAACAGGGAAATTTTGAGTTTGGGGTAGAGAGACCCCTACAGGTCAGATCAGTTTTGGTGGGGAAAGTAAAAATGAAACCTTTTATCTATGAAAAAACTAATCCTTGTCATTCTATCTGTCAACAAGCATTGTGTTCCTTCACAGCCTGGTGTTTTCTTGGCATCTGCTGGTGGGAGGATCAGAAGCGCGCAGAGGACGGCATGGCCAAACCTGGAAAGTGCCATGAGGGTGGAATCTCATGGGTTATCACGTTGTTTGTCGTCAGTGCCATGGTGCTGCAGAGGACGGCATGGCCAAACCAGGAAAGTGCCATGAGGGTGGAATCTCATGGGTTATCACGTTGTTTGTCGTCGGTGCCATGGTGCTGCAGAGGACGGCATGGCCAAACCCAGAGAGTGCCATGAAGGTGGTATCTCATGGATTATCACGTTCTTTGTCATCGGTACCAGGGTGTTGCTAGGCGACCTCTCCTCCGCAACACTGGAATGTGTCCTAGAGGAGAAAAAAGGGGGCCTTGCCGACTACTATGAAAACAGAAGAACTGTGTCATGAAACAAGATAACTTTGGACGTCCTACGAATCAGTCATGCGTAATGGCAAGTGTGAGCAGTCATTGTACTTTCTACGCATGCTGGAAGTGTTTCAACGGACATGACATTCCAGAGAATGGTAACCACTCATAACCATGGGTGAAGAAGATTGTGGAACATTTCTGACGCTCGTTTGATTTAAGATTGTTGTTTTTTTGTTTGGTTGTTGTTGTTGTTTGTTTTTTGGGTTGTTGAACTGATCAGAGACCAGAAGGTGGAATGAATAATGAATAAATAAGTTTGTTCTCTGATCAGTCCAAGAAAGTCTGAAACATTCAGACTTTGTGTGTAATTTTCCAGTCTTGTCACTGGTTGTGAGATGAGAAGTTGAAACTGGGCTGATACAGAAACAGTCAGTTTCAACTGCTAATTTCATCACTATGTCATCTTTGGAATTTTGTTATTCCTCGCTATAGGCATCTTTGGAATTTTGTTATTCATCACTATAGGTATCTTTGGAATTTTGTTATGAGAAGTTGAAACTGGGCTGATTCCATCATAGGAACAGTCAGTTTCATCTCCTGAGTTCATCACATAGGCATCTCTGGAACTTTGTTGCTTTGGATAAAGTATTACTTGTGGAAAGAACCCGGCCAACTCTGTTTCGCAAGTGATTCTTGTCTAAAGGAATAAAAAGAAACGAGCTGAGCTCCCAGAGTTAGTTAGAGTCGGACGGGGATGTGCAATCGCCCGGATTGTTTTAATGCTCGCTCTGCCTGTGATTGACGAACGGCTCTCTCACTTTGATGTCAAACGGTAAGAGTATCTGTTTATGCATTAATACTTGTATGTATGTATGTATGTATGTATGTTACTTGTTTGTTTTCTGGTTTGTTTTCTATTTAATGGTTAAAATAAAGAACATTTGTTTTTAAACATAAAATAGTTTCCAGTGTAAAGTCTCTTGAGCTGTGATATTCTTTTGAGGATAATTGCCGATCTCTCTCGATCCTGCATAAATAATATTTCATAAAACATTTATGAATAAAAATTCATAAAATATTTGTAAAATAATATTTCATAAAACATACAGTATGGACATATGTTCCGACTTACATCGAAAATCGGTTTACGACGCCGCGTAGGATTGAATCAACGTCGTAAGTCGAGGACTACCTGTAATCTATTTAATGAACCTTTTACAAAAGCAGAATTAAATCGTGCACTCAGGAAAACCAAGAAAACAGCACCCGGGAAAGATCAAATATGGTATACAATGATAGAACATCTTAGTGAAACAGCCAAAGATATTATTTTAGAAATGTATAATAAAGTCTGGGAGGACGGGAAATTACCACTAAGTTGGAAGGAATCCGTTATTGTTCGAATAGTTAAACCAGGTAAGGATAGAACGAAACCAGGAAATTATAGACCCATTGCAATAACTTTAATTAGGGCTGGGCGATATCTCGAGATTTTTTAAATATCAAGATAATTGTTTTTTGCAATATAAGTTCAGACTATCTCGATATAAACAATATTGTTTTTTACAAGCCGGATTCCAAAAAAGTTGGGACACTAAACAAAGTGTGCATAAAAACTGAATGCAATGATGTGGAGGTGCCAACTTCTAATATTTTATTCAGAATAGAACACAAATCACAGATCAAAAGTTTAAACTGAGAGAATGATCATTTTAAGGGGAAAATATGTTTTTTTCAAATTTTCATGGTGTAAGGATATCATACCCTGGTCAGTTTTACTGACTGTACAATATTCCAGATGAAAGATTGAGTAGATTTTAGCTGACACAAACTTATCATCAATATTAAACGAGTTCTCTCTTTTTCAGGATTTAAACATGATAAATTGTGACTATACAAGATGTAACTTGACAGGAAACGTTATTTATGTTGGTCCACCAGGAGATGAACCATTTAATAACAGAATTATTAAATTACATCAAACAATCATATAATGGGTTGGTTCTGATTTATTTTGCATACAAAACTTAACTGTAGACAGGTTCAAAATTTAGATATAACAGACAAGTAAAAGATGACATTTACTTATTTCTGCAGGCACCTTTAACTTAGTTTGTTACTGGCAAAAATTATAAAGTTTTAAAGGGAAGTTTTAACATGAGGAGGAAAGGTGGAAAAGAGGAGGGGTAATATCTTGATGTGTATAACCAGAAAAAGGCACACTCTCTGGTCCGGTGTCAGCTAAACTTCCGTACCGTGATGAACAACGACTTTTACCTTTGTGAAGATGTTCTTGTCTCGACTCCGGTAACTAGTCCAGCCTTAAATGCACGTCCTGCTACGACTTACAGGCGACCAGTGTCCACCTCCCAACGGTTACGAAAGTGAAGTTTGCCTATACTTCACAGAGTAATGGCTCAGTTCTGGTTGGCTTTTCAAGATAAAGGATTCCTTTGAAGGAATTCCACTAAAATGGAGCTTAGAGCTCAAAAGCGGACTCATAGCCAGCAATGCTATGAAGCCCCAACTGATGACGTGTCATTGGCGTTTAGACAGACGTCAATCAGTTCTTAGATGAAAACTCACATTCTAGTTCCATCCGCAGACTCCAGGAAAACAGGAAGTCAGAGTTCTTTTAAAGCTGACTTGACCCAGAAATCATAGTTCTTCCTGCTTGGGCCTGTGAAGCCAGGAGAGGCATATGATGACATCAGAGCGTGTCAAGAGATTAGTTCATGTCAGAAATCTAAAGAGTTAGTTTTTAAGATGCCAGTATTTATGATAAAAACTGAGTAAAATTGTCTTAACTTCATTAACAACACTGTTGATCTGTTGGTTTGATTAAGACAATGTCATTACAGCTAGGGGTTGAACGAGTACATAATTTTTAAACTCGACATTATCATAAATAAACTCGATTGGTGCTCGAGTAGTCGACGGCATCATATGAACTCAAGATGCAAAATAAATAAATAATTAAAAATGCATAAAAACGTCATTATTTACAACAACAAAAAAGACCAACAAAACATTGGGAGCATTTATTATGCTCCTATCATTTATCATACTGCAGATAAGTCACAGGAAAAACAAAACTATTAGTTATTATTATTATTAAAATGCCATAGTGAAAGTAACGTCAAAACCAAAACTTAAAAACATGTGGGGTGTTCACCACACCGCATCGCCGCCTGCAGTGCTGTGCAATTAGGTTTACTTTTAGAGATTATTGTGTTTATATGTTTTTAATAGGTTTAGAGATGAATATTTGTTGCTTTTTGTTTGTGATTTGTGGTTCGGTTGATTGAACCCCGTGTTATATGTGACCTGCAATGCAACACTGCCCCCTGCTGTCACAATCTATGGTGGTCAGAGAAACGAAAATCAACAGGAAGCTGATTCAATGAGTAGCGCATTTTATAAAATTATAAACTGTTTTACCTTTTTGACAAGACNAATGCAACACTGTCCCCTGCTGTCACAATCTACGGTGGTCAGAGAAAAAAAAATCAACAGGAGTTGATTCAATGAGTAGCGCATTTTATAAAATTATAAACTGTTTTACCTTTTTGACAAGACTGGGCCTGCTCCATAACATCCATGTGCACAAAGGAATCCATTTTGTAACGTCTACTAAAAGCTAAAAACTACCCCGCGCTCGGTTCGGATCATGTGAAATGTGACGTAATGACGTCAGTGCGACGTGATGACTTCACTATGAGTAACCGAGAGGGACAAAAAGACCTCGATAGAAGTTTTTGGACTCGACCTCTCGATTAATCGGGTACTTTGTTAAAGCACTATACAGGTGGTCCCCGACTTACGAGCGCCCTGACCTACGAGCGTCCGACTTTACGAGATTATCATAATTAATAAAAATATGAAAAAAATAAAAAATATATTTTTTTTGTGTGTGTTTAAATGTTCTTAATTTCATGTGTACAGCACTTTGTTGCAGCTGTGAATGTTTTAAATGGCTTTATAAATACGTAAAGTATCATTATTATCATTTTTTTAATAATTTCGTGCTTTTTTGAACAACTTCCTGCGGGAACCAGGAACCGGAAATACCGCCTCCGCCATTTTACATTCATTAGTTCCAGACTCGGCAGTCGGCTTTTGGAGGACTGTTTCTCCCATAAGAGGATGCCTCATACGGATAAATTAACTGGAAACACTCCCTGAACTCTGTGAATGTCTCAGGACTGGAGCAGCAGCCGCGATCGCTCCGCCGAGCGCTCCCACAGCGCCGCGCGAGACCAGCAGCTCATGGTATGAGCTAAGGCTAACATGCTAAACCAGAGCTGCAGCAGACAGCCGGCTTTGTGCGATCAGAGGTTCCTGGAGCTCGCCTCGATGTCGGACTGGAAGCAGAAGATATCGGGGGACACCCAGCTAACTTGGAATAACAAAGCCGACAGCCTTTTTGAAGCTGCAGCTAAACTGGACTGCCCGTAACTGCGCAGCGGACTCGGTGGGGCTACATGCTAACAGGTGCTGCTAATGGCGGCGCTGGCAGACGGCTTTTGGTAAGTTATTAAAACTTATTAAAACATTTTTCTGGCTCCAAATGTATGAAGATAGCATACTAACAGTCCTTCCTGTAAAGGGTTTGGACTGCATGGTGCTACAGGAAGCCTGGGAGTTCGGACGTAACACAGCGGAGGGAGGCAAACAGCTCAAATCAAAGTAAGAAATTAATTTTTATATATATTTTATTAATACTGTATTTAAAAGTGTTAGGATAGTTGAAATGCTTTGTAACTGTTCATTACCGCACATATACGTGCTCGTGCAGTATATAAAAAAAATAAAAAATAAAAAAAGGTAGTCCCGAATTACGAATTTTCGGTTTACGAGCAACTCATAAGTACGGAACTCGCTCGTAAGTCGGGGACTACCTGTATATAATGAAGTATCACACATACATGTTTCCCCTGACAAAAGCATAAACAGCATTCAGAATACACAACCTACAGATGTGGACATTAACTATGGTAACAGATCACAAACTTTCACACTTCACAGACTTTTTAACAACAAACCTGAACTGAACACTTTAGTTATATGACCTCTTGTGAGGTTTGTAACCCTTTGATGCACAACATAGGTCAAAACTGCTAAATCACAATACTTCTCTGATATCATTGCTTTAAATTCTCGCAATCCTCAAGTTCTGTTCTCCACCCTAAACTCTCCACCTCACTGAACAATCACCCCTGGAAGCCTTAACTGATCTGTGCGAGAACTTCCAACATTTCTTTTTAGATAAAATTGCAACCACCCGGGCTCTCATTTCTCCTCCATCTCACGATCCATCCATCCCACCTCAATCTGTTGCTGTTTGACCATTTTGAACCAGTCTCTCTGTCCTCTCTAGAGCAGGTCATGTGCAGCCTGAAACCATCTGGCTCCCCCTTCGATGTGGTCCCCCCTCGGCTTCTAAAGGAGGTTTTTCACACTCTAGGTCCCTCCATTCTCTCTATTGTTAATAGCAGTCTATCCTCGGGTGTGGTGCCAAAATCATTAAAACATGCTGCTGTTCAACCCCTCTTGAAAAAACCAAACCTCGACCCTTCAGTAGTTTCTAACTTCAGGCCTGTCTCCAGACTCCCATTTATTTCTAAACTTCTAGAGAAAATAGTTGAGTCCCAGCTAAAGTGCTTCCTGGAGGATCACGCTATCCCCGAGCTATTCCAATCTGGCTTCAAATCCCTCCACAGCACTGAGACTGCCTTACTGAAGGTTTTTAACGACATCTTCTTATCCAC
The DNA here is from genome assembly GCA_038048925.1 of Garcialebias charrua. Classification (NCBI taxonomy): domain Eukaryota; kingdom Metazoa; phylum Chordata; class Actinopteri; order Cyprinodontiformes; family Rivulidae; genus Garcialebias; species Garcialebias charrua. The sequence continues at coordinate 1,722 of JBBPBX010064633.1, read as the reverse complement.
AGACACCGGTGACTCTGTGCTGCTTGTCCTTTTGGACCTCACATCCGCTTTCGACACCATCGACCATGAGATCCTCATTGCTAGGTTGGAGCAGTGGGTGGGCATCACAGGGTCAGCCCTGAACTGGTTCAGATCCTACCTCTCTGACAGGTCCTTTTGTGTTTCCATCAATGGTTTTAGTTCTGCAGTGGCAGAGCTTAAATGGGGGGTTCCGCAGGGGTCCATCCTGGGTCCTCTCTTGTTCTCCTTATACCTGCTGCCACTCGGATTTGCGCTATCTTTATTTAAAATGCAGTACCGCTAATAACTAATTATCTACAGTATCAGTAAAAACGAAAAAACTTATTTACGGGCTCTTAAATAAACCGGACGACTGTTAACAGACCATATCCTGTCAGCGCCAGATGTGGTCCGTGACAAAAAAGCATCCCCCTCAGTCTCTTGGCTAGAGAGAGCTCTCTCTATAGCAGTTAGCAGCCAGTGTGTTACTCTGCAGCCTTATTGCTTGTTTTCGAAGAGTCAGACGAAGAGTTTTTAACATGGAGGGTGAACTTATGGATGTTTCTCAGCGGCCTACGCGACGCGTCTGGATTAAAAAAAGTAGTTCGCCATTTGCCCTCTTCAAAATGGCGGCGGCCACAGAAGCTAAGGACTTTCCAAGAAAACACGGTAAAAACAATTATTTCTTTGCTGAGAAAAAATATATTTCTTAGCTGACTTTATAGCACAAGGTTTTTCTGAGCTTAACCGTTTCACGAAATGGTCAAATCTGCTGGATTAAAAAAAGTAGTTCGCCATTTGCCCTCTTCAAAATGGCGGCGGCCACAGAAGCTAAGGACTTTCCAAGAAAACACGGTAAAAACAATTATTTCTTTGCTGAGAAAAAATATATTTCTTAGCTGACTTTATAGCACAAGGTTTTTCTGAGCTTAACCGGTTCACGAAATGGTCAAATCTGCTGGATTAAAAAAAGTAGTTCGCCATTTGCCCTGTTCAAAATGGCGGTTAGCGTGTTAGCATTAGCTTCCGCTAGCATTGCTAATACATAAGCGCTTTTGAAATTGCGGACCTAAATAAATTAATAAGTGCTTTAGAAATAGCGGAACAAATTTTTGGATTAGCGCTGCCCAGCACTAATAAATAGTATGATAAATAAAGTCCAGTTGTTTTTGTCTTGAACATTTTTTTTATTTGTCATTATAGGCACGTTTTCCTATTACATGATACAACAGCCAACAGCATGCCATACATCTATTACTACTCTGGGGCCATCAAGTACATGTATTGCTGTTTTGTTTTTCAGTCAGAATGAATGGAAACGGTCAGTGCTTCCTGGAGGATCATGCTATCCCCGAGTTATTCCAATCTGGCTTCAAATCCCTCCACAGCACTGAGACTGCCCTACTGAAGGTTTGTAACGACATCTTCCTATCCACAGACACTGGTGACTCTGTGCTGCTTGTCCTTTTGGACCTCACATGCGCTTTCGACACCATCGACCATGAGATCCTCATTGCTAGGTTGGAGCAGTGGGTGGGCATCACAGGGTCAGCCCTGAACTGGTTCAGATCCTACCTCTCTGACAGGTCCTTTTGTGTTTCCATCAATGGTTTTAGTTCTGCAGTGGCAGAGCTTAAAGGGATTGTGACATGATTTTTTTACTATTCATAAAATTGCTCAAAATATATATATTTTATCATTTAAATATGTTTGTTTTTGCAA
>JBBPBX010064632.1:0-20200 GCA_038048925.1 Garcialebias charrua | reverse complement strand
AAACTTTCACCTGAATTAGCACAGCAGTGTCGTGATGCCTTCTGTAATGCAACATCCAGAACATGCAACTCCACTGCAGCTGAAAGAAGCCTTGTGGAGAAGATTGGTCTGCATGAATATCCTGTGATCCTGATGCTTCTGAATGTCACAGCTAATGATGGTCAAAGAATTGGGACCCTCATCGACCTGGCTTCTGACACAAACTACATAACTCATAAAGCTGCAAGCAAGTTAAACCTTCGTAGTGAAGACGTCACACTCGTCGTTCATGGCGTCGGCGGGATGAAGGTGACCGTTGCAACCAAACGGTACTTCATCAAGATTCGTGTCAACACTTCAAGAGGGACGCTAAAGGCTCATCAGCTAATCTGCTATGGACTCGACAACATTGCAGAAGTCCACAAGCATGTTCCAGCTTATATGTTACAAAAGATCTTTTCTGATGTTCCCCTCCAAGAACTCATCAGACCCAGAGAGATCCAGCTTCTAATCAGTCACAAAGAAGGCCAGCTGGTGCCCCAGAAAGTCCGCTCCATTGGTGACCTGGTGCTCTGGGACGGTCCACTCGGCAAAACCATCGGGGGAACGCACCCAGATCTCTTTGAAGAAGCCACACTAGTAGCTCACACATCCAAGACTCACTTCGCCCGATCCATGAGAGCTGCAGCAGTTGAGTATCAAGAACTCACCAAAGATCTAACTTACTGCCACTATCCAGAACATCTCAAGACCCAGTCCAATACAACCACCAGTAGCAAAGACTTTCTCAAGTGGTGGAAATGGGAAAGTATTGGGGCTGCGTGTGAGCCGAGATGTGGTGGATGTCGGTGTGGAAGCTGCCAGCCAGGAGGGAAAGAAATTACTCTCGTAGAAGAAAAGGAGTTGGAGATCATAAGAAATGGACTGACGTATGTGACTGGAGATAAACATTGTGCCGAACCACACTGGCATACCAAGTATCCATGGGCTGTAGATCCAGCAACTTTACCAAACAACAAAAAAGCAGTTGAAGCAACATTCCTCAGAACTGAAAAACAATTGTCAAAAGAACCTGAGTGGAAGAAGACCTACGCTTCACAAGTCCATGAGATGGTGCATCGCAGAGCTGCTATGAAGTTGTCCAAAGACATCCTGCAGAGCTGGACTGGACCAGTGTGGTACATCAGCCACCTCATCGCACCAAATCCACACTCTGTCTCTACTCCAGTGAGATTGGTGTGGAATAGTAGCCAAACGTACAAAGGTCTCAGTTTGAATGAGATCCTCATCAAAGGTCCTGACGTCCTGAACCCAATTAGAGCTGTCCTGCTGAGGTTCAGAACTGGTGTCTATGCTACGCTTGGTGACATTCGTAAGATGTACAATTCTGTCTGGTTGGAAGATCGAGAGGTCCACTTGCACAGGTTTTTGTGGCGTGACACTGAAGACGCAGAAATAGAAGATTATGCTATAACCAGAGTCAACATTGGAGATAAACCTGCTGGTTGCATAGCCCAAGTTGCCATGCGAGAAACCGCAAATTTACCTGCATTCAAGCGCTTTAAAGAAGAAAGACGTGTGCTAGAGGAGGATACTTATGTCGATGACATCCTGACTTCACACAATGACTTTGAGCATCTGAAACGCCTCACGACCAACGTCGAGCACATTCTGAAAGCCGGACAATTCTACATGAAGCCTTGGGTCTACTCCAGTCAAAGTGGGAGGAAAGGTCCCAAAGGTGAGACAACAAAAATAGTCAGGACAGAGCCAATCACCATGATCCTGCCTAACCAACTGGCAGAAAATGACAACAAAGCTCTAGGCCTTGGTTACACCATTGACAATGACAAGCTCAATGTCATGGTTGCAGTGAACTTCTCAAAGAAAAAGAAGAAAATGCGTCTTGGTCAAGACCTGCTCAGAGAAGAAGTCAGAAACCAAACCCCTGATCCACTCACCAGAAGAGAACTTCTGAGCCAAGTCTCCAGCCTGTATGACCCACTAGGCCTTGTGACTCCTGCCAAGCAAAAAGGTGCCATCTTGGTAAGGAGAGCTTTTCAAGAAGCTAAAATAAAGTTCTGTTTAGAAGATACTTGGGATACTGCTTTGTCTGAAGGGCTTCGAGAAGATTCTATAAAGCTTCTAGAAGAGTATGCTAACTTGAGCCAAATTCAGTTTGCCAGATCTCTAACTCCACCAGATCCCTGCACAGAGCCCACTGCCATTACGTTCTCTGATGGAAGTGAGAATGCATATGGCGCAGTGATGTATCTTCGTTGGAACTGCGAAAGCGGCATCGTCGTGAGGCTGGTCGAGGCTAAAGCAAAGCTGACCCCTCTCGATCAGAAAGGTGATCCTGTGAAAGCAGAAATATGTGGAGCTGTGTTTGCTGCCCGTCTAAAAAACTACTTCCAGAGACACTGCCGTGTGAAAATCAAGAAATGGTATCATTTTGTTGACAGTCAAACTGTACTGGGAGCAATCCAGCGAGAAAGCTACGGTTACCAAACATTCTTTGCAAATCGTGTTGGGGAAATCCAGAGCAGTACTGATGTCAATGACTGGTGGTGGATTCCTGGGCAGGTGAACATCGCAGACATCATTACCAGAGGGGCCAGTCCTGGAGCCCTGACTGAGGACTCCGAGTGGCAGTTAGGTCCAAAGTTCCTCCAACTTCCTGATGATAAGTGGCCAAAAAGATCTGCCAAAGATGTTGCTGCACAAGCTCGAGATAAAGTTGAAAAAATCCAGAAAAAGACATTTGTAGCCATTCTGACCAGAGGTCACTTGAAGGCAGCCCAAGATCCAGCCCATGAAGTGTCCACAAGACCACCTGCTGGAGAAGTAATCCTGAGCCTAGTTGATGAAAAACGCTTCAGCAACCTGAGAAGACTGATTGGGACTGTGGCATGGATCTGGAGAGCAGCAAAAAAGTTCCTGAAAGTCAAGGTCACAGATCAAGAAAAGTGGGAGGCAGTACCATCATCGGGGATCCTTTCAATCAGTGAGAGACGAGATGTGTTCCGAGATCTCTGTCTTGCAGCACAAATGGGTGTGAACTTCCCCAACACTACAACAGACAGATTAGTCGTCTACAGAGATCAGACAATTGGACTTCTAGTTTGTGGTGGTCGAATTCAGAACTTCAACGAAGACCGCAAAGCTGTTCCTCTTTTACCATTCCAAGCTTGGATCTCCACCCTCTTAGCCAGAGAAGCACACAGCGAGGGACATTATGGAGTGGCAGGAACCCTTCTGCGGATGAGGAAGAAAGCATGGGTTATCAGGGGAAGAATTATTGCCCAAAAGGTTGTTGACAAGTGTATCATTTGCAAGAAAGCAAAAGCAAGAACCTGCAAGCAAATAATGGGAAACTTGCCTGTAGAGAGGTCAACTCCTTCTGCACCATTTGAGTTCACATCCATCGACCTATTTGGACCTTACCATGTGAAGGATGATGTCAGAAAGAGGGTGACAATGAAAGTCTGGGGTGTTGTGTTTTGCTGCATGTCCAGCCGAGCTATTCATGTTGAGATGGCAAATACATTATCTACAGAAAGCTTTCTGCTGGCTTACCAGAGGTTCACCGCAGTCCGAGGCCATCCTCGGAAAATCTGGTCTGATCCTGGTACCAACTTCGTTGGAGCAAAACCTGTATTAAAGGAGATGTATACTTACCTGAGAGAACAGAATCGAGAGTCACTTGAAGAGTATGCTGCCAAAAATGAAACCAACTGGACATGGAAAATCCTGCCAGCTGACTCTCCTCACCGGAACGGAGCTGCCGAAGCTGCTGTCAGGATTACCAAAAAAGCACTCCAAAGTCTTGGTAATGTAGAAGGTCTTACCTTCAGTGAGTTCCTTACAGTACTCCAGTTAGCTGCCAACCTTGCCAACGAAAGGCCTATTGACGCCAAAATTCAGAGTACAGAAGAGAGAATCCAGTACATCACACCAAACACTTTACTACTTGGACGAGCTACACAGAATGGTGACTTTAAAAGTATTGACTATACTGTCTACCCCTTCAAACGACTCCAACAAATGCAAAACATGGTCAACAACTTCTGGAAGTCCTGGAGCCAGCTCGCTGGTCCAAACCTCTTCATTCGCAGTAAGTGGCACACTACTGAAAGAAATGTTGCTGTTGGAGACATAGTTTGGCTCTGCGACCAAAACGCACTAAGAGGGCAGTTCAAGCTTGCAAAAGTTATCAGTGTGAATCCAGATCCCAGAGGTGTCGTCCGAGATGTCTATGTGAAAGTCTCTCCAAGTTCCAGTGTTTTGTTGAAGACTCCGAAACCTGTCACCAGAGATCCCAAGACAGTTTACCAAAGTACCATACTGCATCGGGATGTCCGGCGCCTTGTTGTCCTTGTACCGGTTGAAGATCAAGTAAAGTGTGACTAGCTCGACGGAAAAGGTACGATCTTTCTGTGTTTACCACATAAGGATCGAGTGGGAGGTGTCACGGCAACCTGGCGCCGCCCACACCGTGCGCACCACACACACACTGCACATGCTCTGCACAGCAGCATGTCTGTGAGGCCTGACAAGGTGAGCTTAATTTAAATCAGCTGGCAGCTCGTGCCAGCACTATAAGAACAACAGCAAACCAGCCATGCTGTAAAAAACACAGCAAGCAGGGCGGGCAGCAGCAGACACAGAGACTTGAAACCTGTGAGGAAAGGGACTTTAAACTTAAAGGACTATCGGTAAGCTCATTGATTGGAGTTTTTAAGGTGCTTTTTGGATCTGTTTCTTTTAGGTGGAGGAAGACAAAATTAATTTGAGTAATCACTGAATGTGTAAATGTTTGTTCTATATAAATTGTTCTGCATAAAAGATAAGTCTATTCAAGTAATTATTGAATATTTATCTGAGCATTTATTGTATAAATTTGTAGCAAAGTATTTAATTTATTTGTGTTTCTGTTTGAAGGTTTTTCACCTGAACACCTGACATTCTGAAAAGCTGATTAACTGATCATCTGATTAGCTGAACACCTGACTAGTTGTAACCACTGTTGACTAAATCAACTGTATCATCTGTACAACTGTTGGAATAAAAAAGGAAAGCTGAGTGAAAAAGGAAGTCTGGTCCTGGTCCTTCAAGTGCGGACACCTCACAGTAACTGGAGCGCTTGACATGGATGGTATGAACTTTTGGGAGAAGGGGTAGCCTATATAATATTTTTTTTTTCTTCAAACTACTCCTTTTCATTCAGGACTTTGGTTTATGTTAACATGTGACATATTTATTTTAAACTATAAATGATTAAAATAAAAATCGATATTTTTTTTACCCTGGTTTAAACTTAAATCCTACTGTCGATTCTGCATTTAATTTATTCAAACCAACAAACACCAACACAATGCCCCATCCCCAAATAAATAAATACATTAATCAAGGAATTAATTAATTAATTAACTGATGTTATATATATATATATATATATATATATATATATATATATATATAATTATTTATTAAATAATTAATAAAAAAAATCCAAATAAATAAATAAACATAATAAATCAAATTAACTAAATAAATAAAACAAAATGTGGGAGCTTGAGCATTATCACAGGGGCTCAGTCCTAAAAGTTTTGAGTGTAAGAAGTGATCAATTCACTGTTTACATACTACTGTTTACATTCAATATTTACATTTATTAATACTGTTTACATTTATTACTACTGTTTACATTTATTACTACTGTTTACATTTACACTACTTTTATATCTACACCACTGCTGATACATATACAGTATTCTCTGACTAGCCTTATTTAAGGATGCCCAATGTGCCTTACTGCATATGCCACTTTTGCCTCTATACCAACATCAACTACTACCTCATACATATACTGTGTACATTAACTCATATGCTGCTTTGCCACTCTTTGCAAATGTCAATGCTAGAACCTTCAGTTTATTTTATAGATATACTTTTTATATTTTTATACTACTATGCAAAAACTCAGGACAGTATTACACTTTTATTATTTCATTTTATGCTTATGTTCATTAAATGTTTAGTGTTTTAGTTTTAGTGTTGGTGTAAATTTTCATACTTTTATACTACTATGCAAAAACTCAGGACAGTGTTACACTTTTACTATTTTATGCTTATGTTTATTAAATGTTTCAGTGTTTTAGTGTTTAAATGGTTACTGTTGCACCGAGGGACTGAGAGAAACGCAATTTCAATCCTGTGTATGTCCTGTACATATTGCAGTTCTGACAATAAAGTTGACTTTGACTTTGACTTTGAAATAGTTTCAATATTTTACAGACATTATATTTTAGATATGAAGCAAACTGTTTGGAATACAACTAAATGCACCTGCAGTAAAAAGGACAGTTTATTTCTTTTTTCATTTTTTTTTTCATGGATATTCACACATATAAAATCTAGCTGATAATCCATTTAGGCATTTATTTACAAAATAAGTGCACAAATACGATATTTATAAACACCTCATTTAGTGTCCATTAGCACTTCTTCAAGCCGATTCTTATTGATTCAGCACTCCTTTTTTCCCCGACACTGTTTCCTTGCATTACCATTCAGCACTTTCATGTGCAAATACAACATGTGCATAGGCACAGATGGATGATGATGCTCATGTCTAACAAAACTCTTTTTGATGTTTTATCTTTCAAACATTGATGTTTTCATTTCTCAGCTTCATCTTCTACAAAAAGAGTAAGGAGTCACTTTGATCACAAACATTAATGCTTACTCGCAAACAGCACCAAATTAAAATAATTAGATCTTTACTCAGACAGAAATGTTTGTTTTATGTTTGTTAAGATTCCTTGTGGGGGGGCACACAGTGCCCAAATTCCTAATTGTCATTATGATAATAGTGTTTACAGAATCAATGTGATCCTTTGCTCTTTTTTTTTTTAGATGGCTCGCCTAATCAGATTACTTAGGCGGCGCTGCCCCCGCGAACAGTGTTTGATACAGTGCAAATGATTATAATTTTACTGGGATGGCCTGCGACAGCTCTAGCCTTGACTTGCTGATTGGTGAAGTGCTCTTTAATTGGTTTAAACTTTGCACTCGCTGCTCAGGTATCTACACGCTTAATTTCAGCAAAAGGTCAATATCAATAAATCTGGATGCTAGAGACGAGAGTAAGGCAGAGACATGGAAATAAAACGTTCCACACTCTTCTGGAGAAAAACTGACCACAGGGAGGCAAAGGGGTGAGGGTGGAGGGGGGTGAGCGAGCTGACCCTGGTAACACAGCGAACCAACAAGGTGCTGAGAGAAAATTAGAATTTGAAGCTCTGTCGGTCCACCCTCTTGTCAGGTGTTTATTGCCCATAACCTCTGCAAGATGAGGTCAGATTTTCATATTAAAGCAAACCAACTCCTTTGGCACATTTAGTTGCTGTATATTCAACAGCTGCATAATGAAATGGCACAGCATGTAAAGAAAAACAAGAATGGAAATGCAGTGTCTCTTAAGGACCAAAGATGACTGCAAGGACTGTGCAGCGTACTGTATAGCAGATACATAAAGACACATTTTATAATAGAACATTTACAATGTTTGGGGCTTTCTTGTTGGGTTAGTTCATCTCTTATGTGAGTGTTACAAAATCATACACACAAGTACAAATCCACAGTGACCCTTGAGAATTTTACTCACCTGAATGGCGCTAATGATTATATGTCTAATATTTTCTATGGCTTGTCACTCTCATATATCTAAGTGCAAAGATTCGCACACTCAGACAAAACAAAACCCATAAACATCTATCCATCAAGAAATTATGACACTTGTCAACCATTTGTCATTGCTTGTCAGTGCTTATTTATTTGACAAACAAGATTGACCTAGTGAGATGAAAATGAAGTATTAGCTGTCTGTGCTTTTTTCATTTGTTCGCGGGTTGATCCCAATTTCAGTAGTCAAGCTTTTAGCAAAGCAATGCACTCCCCTACACAACAGAGTAGAAACTGGGTAATTATTCCATCTGGTCACTGTGCATAATAGCTCTCAGGACGTCAGAGAAAGGCAACTGCAGCCAGAAGTTAAATAAAACAAAAATGAGGCAAATATATAAACAAAATGAATGCCAAAACTACATAGCGTCAAGCCATAGTGGTTTGGAAATCTATCCAACCCACATTTTACTGCCAGTAAACATCCATCTGGTTCATATAGTTGTTTAAATCTATATTTTTATCACTGAACACATTTTAAAATACATTTAAAGGAAAGAAAAAAAAAATAGGGCTAGCTAGTTTTAAATTTATGGACTTGTTTGCTCCTTTCAGTGAACCATGCATCTTTTAGTAATAGCCACACTGATAAACATATTATGCAGTACTACAGTACTTTGACCAGTCTCATTAAAAAAAAATATATATATATATAAATATATATATAAAAAAAGGATGCTATGTCAATAGCCACACTGATAAACATATTATGCAGTACTACAGTACTTTGACCAGTCTCATTAAAAAAAAATATATATATATATAAATATATATATAAAAAAAGGATGCTATGTCAACTTACTGTGCCAGTTCTTAGGCTTAGGAAATCTTGATGGTCATATTAAATGTGACATTGATTAGACACAAAGGTGCACTGTATGAGTTTTCATAATGAGTGCATGCAGCCTGCAAGACATGGTGTGCAATCTACCTAAACTGAAAGAGTAATTTATGAATGCACTGTGCTTTCTGATTTCCTGATCAAGTTAAGCTGATTTCTTCATATAGGCTTGGTTCTCAAAGTCAAATTGTCAGCCAATAAACAAATAAATGTATGAATATTTGTGGATAATTTGATCTTGATAATTTGGCAGAAGAACGACTCATGTTCAGTGGCCCTATTGTCTGGTGAGCACAATGCTGATGACATTTTTTTAAGACCCACCTTAACAACTATTTTTTTATGTTTAAAAGTAATTTTATTAAATATAAAAAAAGTGATAAAACTGGTTTAATAAACAAAAATACATTTATAACAGTATAATGTATGTATAAAAAGACTGTTGGGTTTCTAAATTTTTATTTGTGGAGCTACAATTTCCATTCTTCATGTTTGCAGTTCGCAAAAATTTCATTTACTTTCACTTGCCTTATTCAAAATATTTCTTGTAATCAGGTTTGAGACATGGAATGGATTGCATTCAAAACTTGGGACCAAACATGGTTAAACCCAGCTCTTTCTCTTTCATCCACAAGGAAACACAGGATGTGGGCCAGGTGCACAGATTTCATCTGTCAGGAAAAGGATTTCAAGATCAACTCATGCAGTGATGATAATCCATGCTCACCTATCACTAACCAGGAGATGAGAATCTGTAATGACAAGTCCCAATCAACTTGAACCGCAGTAGCTAGGGGGCTAATAACATTTCATGTCCAATTAGGTTATCTGACGCTGTTGAGTCTCCCTGAAACAGCCTTCTCTCTGTGATAGGCTCACTCTGACTGAAAGGGAGGAGGCACACCTCGGACTAGGTTGACAGACTGGGTCAAAATCTGTTTTCCGTTGGGTTAAGTGATTTTGACACTATACTGTACAGTCCATGAATTCATAAAAATATTGAAAATAATGTTTATTTCTTTTTAAAAAAAAATGCCATCCATCTCACAGTGTAAATGCAGAGATGCATTTAACATCCAACAGGGAGTAGAGGTGATGCTTTTGAAAATGCCTTGGAAAAAAAATAGGACACTTGACCAGTGAAGCATGTGATGCAAATTAAATTCTTCTGACTGGGAATATGATTGAAGACAGAGATGATCTGACCAAGATGAATATGGACCTTACAGGCTTATCATCTAAGGTTTTGGCTGTTTTGCTTTTAGTGAGATCCCTGTAGCTGAGCAAACACAGATGCAGAGGTCTTCCGCAGGGGGCTTTGATGTCCATCCATTTTTCCAAAATTGTCAGCTGAATTGTCTCATAAAATGAAAATATCGCTCTGATGTAAAATTGTCTGTGAATCCAGTGTGCATAGGAGTGTTGATTTGTTTTTAAAAGTTGAGGAAGGTGTATGCATCGAGCTATCCATCGTTTTTTTTATTTATTTTTTATTTATCCAGCTTCTTAAAGAAGGGCTGCAGGGAGCTGGTGCCTGTCTCCAGATGTCATTGGACAAGAGGCAGGGCACACCCTGGACAGGTCACCAGTTTATCACAGGGCACATCAAGAAAGGTTATGCATTGCAGAGCTACAATACTGGTGGTCTGTTCTCCATGAAATAAACCTTATTTAAAAAGATGTGAATATGAATCAAGCTGAATGTTTTTTAGCCAGAACAAACTCTACTTGTAGATTCTGCATATCACCAAGCCTGGTACATTAGCAATGCTTATTTAAGCAGTTGTGCTGAATATTGCCCTTCAAAATGGAATGTAATAGTCCCATTAGCTGGGCAATGTGCTTCACTCTTTCCACATACTGTTTCTTGCTTTTATTGAACTCTCTCACCATTGAATGAAAGTTGATTAACAGCAAGTGAGAGTAAATGTCAGGAAAGGTAGTAGTCCATTTCAGCAATCTGCATTTGGAAGCTGGATTGTAAAGATACAGTAGAATGTTCTGCGAGTGACATCACAACATTCACCCTTAATTATGCTCTTCATAGTCATGCCAAAACATATGTTTTTCATGTATCTGTTAAATTTGCATTAATATCTAAAATAAACAGAAACATAAATGAATCAGGATTTGGTGGTTATTATGGACTTAAGTCTTTGGCAGTAGAATCTGATTAATTTTACTTTGATTTTTCACTACCTGCATCTTTTCTTTAAGTGGCAGAAGGCAAGAATGAAAAGACAAGGAAACCTGAAAGTTATGCAACATAACTCATGTTCCCTGAAGGAATGGAACGAGGTGCAACACAATGACTATGGGAATTGTGCCACCGTGCGGTTCACCTGAAGTAATACAATCACGCCTTTACAAAAGGCAGGTGGGTGTCAGCATCAGCAATGAGGCCCTGCCCTCTTTGCATAAAAGGGGCTGATGCCCCACCTTCATTCTCAGGGTGCACTTCACCGAGCTTAGGCATTGAAAGGGCAAACACGTGTTGCACCTCGTTCCCTTCCTTCAGGGAACATGAGTTATGGTGCATAACTTTCAGTTCCCTTATCAGTCAGTACACTCAGTGCAATACATTGACTATGGGGACGTAATTCAATCATGCCCTGGAAATGCTCTGGAAATGCATGCTTGTGAGAACTTCATGCCTCAGACTACAGGCGTCAGCTGCTCTATACTCTGTGGTAGAGAGAACAGCCTGAGTTACATCACATGCTGTGACATCTAAACAGTAGTGTTTCACAAACATGTTTGACGATGCCCAGTTAGCAGCTGCACATATTTCTGCTACTGGTACACCTCTAAATAAGGCTCAGGAAGTGGCTAGGTCTCGGGTTGAGTGAGCATGTACCCCAGAGGGCACCTGCTGACCTTTGCTGCTGTACGCCCTCTTAATGGCCTCAGTCACCCAGTGTGAAAGGCACTGTTTTGACAGGGCCCTGCCTGCAGCAGGAGTAGCAAAGCACACAAACAATTGGTTTGTTTTTCGCCAGCTGTTAATTATTTCCATGTAGGCGCTCAGGGCCCTAACAGGGCAGAGCACGTTCAGCCACCTCTGTTCTTCAGTTAGAACAGGGTGAGGAGGACAGGTTGACAGCTCAAGGTTCAAACTTCTTGGATTTAAAGTTGGTACTTTTGGTACATATGCGGGGATTGGATGCATTGTGACCTTTGACCCGTCTGGAACAAACCTGGTACACATTGGGTGTACAGATAATGCGTGGAGGTCACCCACGCATTTTGCTGAGCACAGAGCTAAGAATGCAGTTTTATAAGATAACAAATCTATCTTAATGCTGCTAAGAGGCTCAAATGGAGGCTCACACAAAGCATCCAGGACTAAATGCAGGTCCCATTGAGGGGCCAAAGTCCTGCTTGGAGGTTTCATCCTCAGCACACCCTTCATGAACCGTATCATGAGAGGGTGGGCACCAGGTGATTTACCTCCCCAGCCCTCGTGGCATGCCGAGATGGCTGACAAAAAGACCTTAATGGTGGAGAAAGAGCGGCCCTTCTCCAGCAGGTCCTGTAGGAAGGTGAGGAGCTGGACTAAGTCACAGGAATATGAGATAATATTCCTCTCTAGACACTAGGCCTCAAAAACACGCCACTTGCGGGCGTAGAGGGTCTGAGTAGACTGGGCTCTCGCTCCCTGTATTGTGTTTACCACATTACTGGGCAGACCGGAGGCCATTAACCGGACCCTTTCAACGGCCTGGCCCAGAGCTGCCACAGTTCTGGGTGTGGATGTAGGATCTGCCCATGGGCCTGGGTCAGCAGATCCTTGTGGGGAGCAGCTGCCATGACGTCCCCATCAGCAGTGAGATCACCTCTGGGAACCATTCTTTCTGAGGCCACCTGGGGACAATCGGTATTAGGGAGAGAGCTTCCCTGTGTACCTGTTCCAGTGTCGCCTGAATCAGGGGGACAGGTGGAAACGCGTAATACAGCCTCCCGGCTGGCCAGTTGTACGTCAGGGCATCTGTCCCCAGCGGTGCATCTGCCTCCCTTATCGAGTGATACAGGGTGCAGTGCGTATTGTTGCTGCAGATGAACAGATCTACGGTGGCCCTCCCGTGTCATGCCCAGATCTGGTCCACAATGCACGGGTTCAGCCACCACTCCGAGGGGAGGAGGGACCCTCTCGAGAGGGCATCTGCCCCGTGATTCAGCTCACCCAGGATGTGGGTCGCCCTCAGCGACAAGATCCGGTAGCTGTACCACATGAGCAGCTTCTGTGTCAACCTGAAGAGGGGTTGGGACCTTGTTCCGCCTTCTCCATTGATGTAGGAGACTGTAATCCTGTTGTCCGATTTTATCAGGACATGTTGTTGTGCAACCAGTCCCTTCCTGTAAAGGTGTTTCAGAGACAAATACACTACTCTGAGTTCCAAGAAATGTATGTGGAGCTTTGCCTCCTGCTGGTTCCAGACCCCTTGGGCGTACTGGTGTCTGCAGAGACTTCCCCACCCAGTTTTTGATGTGTCCGTGGTGACCAGGACACGTGACAACACCCTCCCCAGCGTGACGCCTTTGCTGAACACTGTGGAGGCTTTCCATAGCTCCTCATGCACTCTGGGCCAATCAGTATCCCCCTCATTCGCAGAGGGGGGGCAGGTTGCAGTTGTTTGTTGATCCATATCTGTAGAGGACATGTTCTTAATAAAACCAGATGCATGCAGACAATAGTTGCTGCCAACAGGCCCAAGAGATGCTGGCACAGCTTGAGGGGCACCCTCTGGCCTAGCTGAAAACGTGCTAGGCAGAGGTGGAGGGATGAAACCCGTGCCTCTGAGAGCCTTGCCCTGTACAGTATGGAGGTAATCTGGGATGGGGTCAGATTGCTTTTTGCCAGGTTTCTAACAAAACCTAGAGCTTCCAGGTGAAACATCACCCTCTCTGTGTGCTGTTGTGCCTGGACCCTGTTGTGTCCAAGGATGAGCAGATTGTCCAGATAATTCAGAACTCTGACCCCTTGACCCCTCAGTGGGGTCAGGACAACGTCCAGCATTTTGTGAATTACCGGTGGTGGATTTCAATCCGAAAGGCATTGCCAAAAACTCGAACACAGTGCCCTGGAAGGCAAAGCAAAGATATTTTCTGTGGCAAGACAGGATGCTCACGTGGAAAAAAAAGCATCTTTCAGATCCACTGTACAAAAATAATCCCTCGATCGGTTAGACAGAGTGAATTACTTGTCTGAGTGTCAACATCCTGAATTTGTACATTTTTATTCTTCTGTTCAGACCCTTGAGGTCTAAAATGGGCCTCAAACCCTGATTCTGTTTCGGGACCAGGAAGTACTTGCTGTAATGACCCTTTTTTATATTGTGAGCAGGGAACATCTTGATCACCTCTTTCTGCATCATGTTTGAGATCTAGTCCCTTAAGACATGAGCACGGTCTGGGCTTATGGAAGACCACAGCACTCCCGTGAAAGGAGGTGGCCTCTTGTGGAACTGCAGCTGGAGACCAAGGGTGACAGTAGACGTGACCCACGTGCTTGGTTTGCATGCGGTCCAGGCGCCCACGTGTGCGCTTAGTCTGGAAGGCATGTGTATTCTGTGATGTTTATGTGTCAAGGGGACGAGAGGGAGATGAATGGCCCACTCTCGTTCGCCCTTTGGCGGACTTCCCGGTCCATCCGTGGTCGCCTGAGTGTCTGTCTGGTGTTGACAGACCTCTGGCTGCCAGCAGAGGCTCATTGTCTGCCCCAACTGTTCGTGTCTCATGAGAGTTGAGGTGGCCATGTATGATGCTGCCCCCCCCCTTTTTATCTGACACGTTTGCATAAGAAAGGTGCTGTTTTTTTTTCTTTTTTGAGTCGACATACAGGACATTATGTGCTTTTGAGACTTTACTGCTGTGCTTAAAAGAACATGTCTTTATTACACCCACATTTGAGTGATTTAGTGAGAGTACCTAAAAAATAGCGAGGCAGCTCTGTATCAGGCCGACTTCTGCTTTTGGTCCCTGTTCGTTGAGGGAGACCTCGGTGGGCCTGCCTGTCGTGAGACAAATCTGTGCCATGCCCAGGCTTGGCCAGCATGGGACGGTCCTGCGGCGGACTTTGGCCGCTGTTCTCCATCGAGTGCCAGTCGTTTCTGTGGGGGGCGGCGTGTGGCCGAGTGGTGGTGAGGCAGTGCAGCCCTGTGTCCGCTAGCATCTCTGGGTTACACAAATTGCTTTCTGGGTATCCCCTCATGCAAGGTCTCGGCCTGTTTTCTTCTCTGTTCCAGCCTGCTCTGGATTCTCTTGAGAGCACCGCCGAAAAGCCCCGTGGGCTCGATGGGATGATGGAGGAACGGGTTCCGTTGTGCCTTTGGCAGGTCTGTCAGCGTTAGCCACAGGTGGCACTGAGCAATGACAATCTCGGCCATACTTCACCCTTGAACGATAGCGACTGTCCCCATGAGGTGAAGAGCAAAATCTGTCGCCTTGCGGGCCTCTTCCAGGACGTCGGCTGCTTTCTTTTTGTTAGAGGTCTGCTGGAGCTCCTGAAGCTTTTCCGCCAAGTAGGCCTGCATCATAGCTGAAGTGTTCATGGTGCAGACCGCGAGGCCTTGTGCTCAGTAACACTTCTCGAGCTACGAGGTAGACACGCGACAGGCCTTGCTAGGCAGGGTCGGTCTGGAGCACGAAGTCTTGGGAGCTAAGTGGGCTACCAACGTGTCCTCCATCTGGGGAATGTTGGCCATGCCAGCCGCCTCCATCCCGGCGACGTCCAGGAACTGGGAGAGAGGCAAAGTCAGTGGAGCCCTGGTTTCAGCCCAGGTGTAAGTCAGCTCCATCTGGAAGTCGGGAAAAATAGGTATCCTGTGCCTCGTGGCCGACTACTGCTTGGCGAAGAAGAAATTCCCCGCCAAACGCATTACCTGTTGTCGAGGTGGGGGTTCTGGCCAAGTTATCTGCAACGTGTCCGTAGCTCTGCAACACTGCTCGAACAAGCAGGGACAGACACATCAGTCTCTGGTTGACCTGCCGTAGGGATCTGGGAGAATTCCTCGTCTTCTCCTTCGTCCTCGTTGTCGGCTTCGTCGTCAGTTAGCTTGCCCAAGGCTGTTAGCAAGAGCTCATCTGCTCGCAACAAGTCCCTCATGTCGAACTCGTTGGTGGATTTCCCGAGCGGGGCCACAATGTCCATGCTTCCTCCCCAGTCGGCTTGACCCTTGTCCTCCAATTCCACCGCCTCGAGCTCCGCGGTGGGAGTGAGCGCTTAGGTGGGGAGCGGTTCCCGCACCGTAGTAGAGCCGTCCATGGCTTTGACCACAAATTCCATGCGTCTCTGTCTCTCTGCCTCACGTAGCAGTCTGCAGTGAAGGCAAGACTCGGGGGAGTCCAAAGCTGTTTTTGCGTGTAGCATCCCTAAGCAAACGGGTCAGGCCTTGTGGGTGTCCGTCGCTGAGAGGGAATAACCACATCCGTTGGGGCAGGCTCGCTGGCCTGCTGTTTTTGTTGGAGTTCTTCGACTTCCTCTTTCTCTTCTCCGGAGCCATGGCTCAGAAGAGGCATTGAGTTGTAGCCAGTTAGATGTCCGATAACCGTTTCAAAGACGTCCTCACGTCGAGCTGCTCTCTGTAGCTAGCCGTAGCCGTTAGCTACGCAGGTAGCGTGGCGCAGCTGGCGTCTTGTAGCTGAGCTGCGAAAGAGCAGAAGAAAAAACATTGAAGTTAAGTCAACGACACTAGGTTAGACTCAGCTAATCCCAGTGCTCACAGGAAAGTTTCTCTGTCACGCTCAGGGCAGGGAGCGAGCTCACTTCCAGTCGAGCGATCCAGTCACAGAGAGTCCTGCGAAGTTCAGGTGCGAAGCGAGGTGAAGGGCAAAAAAGAATGAAGGTGGGGTGTCAGCCCCTTTTATGCAAAGAGAGCGGGGCCTCATTGCTGACGTCCATCTGCCTTTTGTAAAGGCGTGATTGTATTACTTCAGGTGAACCGTGTGACAGCGCAATTCCCATATTCAATGTGTTGCACTGAGTGTACTGACTGATAAGGGAACCCTTTGCCTTGTAAAATACTTTACAAGGTGATGTGTCCAACACCTATATAACCTAATGTTCTGTTCAGTGCCTCTCTCAACATTTCAAACATTCAGACCTGATAACCCTCTGCTATGCCACAATATCAAGAAAAAAGTGCAATTCCCATATCTTCTTAATAATTTTTATTTTGATCATTTTTCACTTTTCACTTTTTTTTTTTCAAACCAGCCACTAGGTAGCATAATCCAGTGTATCTCTTGTGCAAGCCCAAGCCCGGATAAATGGTAAGAGTCAGATGTAAAACACTTTTGCCAAAACCAAAATGCAAGTTAACATAATGTGAGTTCATCAAAGCGAAACCAAACTGGATCAGTCGAGACCCAGGTTAACAACAACCGCCACCGGTGCTGATGACAAACAGAGTTCTGGCAGAAAATGTGCTTATGTTAGTTGAAGACCACGAGGAGGGACACATGTCAGGAGACAAAGGGAGAAGAGGAAAGTGAAGAGTGTAGGACTGAGGGTTGCAACTCTAAATGTGGGGACAATGACAGGCAAAGGTAGAGAGCTGGCTGACATGATACAGAGAAGAACGGTAGATGATTGATGTGTCCAAAGACCAAGTGGAAGGGCAGCAAGGCCCACAGCATTGGAGCATGATTCAAACTGTTTTACCATGGTGTCGACAGAAAGATAAATTGAGTTGGGGTGGTCCTGAAGTAGGCGTTGGCAAAGAATATAGTAGAGGTGAAGAGAGTGTCAGATAGGGTGATGTGTCTGACAGTAGAAATAGAAGTTCTGATGCTAAACATTGTCAGTGGTTATGCTCCACAAGTTGGATGTGATGGGGAGGAGAAAAATACATTTTGGAAAGATCTGGATGAAGTTTTAGAGAGTATTCCCAGGGAGGAAAGAGTGGTGATCGGAGCAGACCTGAATGGACATGTTAGTGAAGGAAACAAAGGGGATGAAGAAGTGATGGGTAGGTTTGGTGTCAAGGAAAGAAACCAGGAAGGACAGATGGTGGTGGATTTTGCCAAGAGAATGGAAATGGCCATGGTCAATACCTATTTCCAAAAGTGGGAGGAACATAGAGTGACCTTTAAGAGTGGAGGAAGGAGTATGCAGGTCGACTACATTCTGTGTAGAAGAGGAAACTTGAGAGAGATTGGAGACTGTCAGGTTGTGACAGGGGAGATAATGGCCAGATGGCATCGGATGGTTGTATGTAGAATGACTCTTGTTGGGAAGAAGAGAAAAAGAGTACAATCGGAGAAGAAGACCAAATGGTGGAAACTGAAGAAGGAAGAATGTTGTGAGAAATTCAGAGAGGAGCTGGTAAAGGCTCTGGGTGGTAAGAAAGAGCTTCCAAATGGCTGGGCTACTACAGCAATAGCAATTAGAGAGACAGGTAGGAAGATACTTGGTTTTGTCATCTGGACAGAGAATGGATGATAAGGAAACCTGGAAGTGGAATAGTGAAGTTCAGGACATCGTTCAAAGAAAGATATTAGCCAATAAAAAATATGACAGTGAGAGGAATGAAGAGAGGAGACAGGAATGTAAGGAGATGGGATGTAGAGTTAGAGGGAAGTAGCTAAGGCAAAGCAGAGGGCGTACGATGAGTTGAATAGGAGATTGGACACTAAAGAGGGTGAGAAGGAGTTGTACCGATTGGCAAGACAGAGGGATCAGGCTGGAAAGGATGTGCAGCAGGTTAGGCTTATTAAAGATAGGAATGATAATGTTCTAACAAGTGAGGAGAGTGTGACGGGAAGATGGAAGGAGTACTTTGATTAGCTAATGAATGAAGAGAATGAAAGAGAAAGAATAGCATAGGTCATAGAAACTGTGGACTAGGAAGTGGGAAAAATTAGTGTGGGTAAATTCCAGCAAAGCTCTGAAAAGAACAAAGAAGGGGAAGGCAGTAGTACCTGATGACATACCAGTGGAGGTTTGGAAATGTCTTGGAGAGATGGTAGTGAGGTTTTTGACTCAACTATTCAATGGCATATTTGAAGGTGAGAAAGTTCCTGAGAAATGGAGAAGAAGTGGGCTGGTGCCCATTTTTTAAGAACAAGGATGATGTACAATGTTGTAGCAACTACAGGGGAATTTAGTTGATGAGCCACGCAATGAAGATCTAGGAGAGAGTTGTAGAAGCAAGAATTAGTCAAGATGTGACTATATGTGAGCAACATTATGGTTTCATGCCAAGAAAGAGCACCACAGATGCCATCTTTGCTTTGAGACTGTAAAACGATGGTCAGAAAGAACTCCATTGTGTTTTTGTGGATTCCGAAAAACTCATATGACAGCGTGCCAAGAGGTGTGGTATTGCATGAGGAAATCTGGAGTGGCAGAAAAGTATGTTAGACTTGTACAGGACATGTATGAGGACTGCAGGACAGTGGTGAGATATGCTGTAGGAGTGACAGATAGCTTCAAGGTGGAGGTGTGATTGCATCAAGCATTGGCTCTGAGCCCCTTCTTGTTTGCTCTGGTAATGGACTGACTAACAGATGAGGTCAGGCAGGAATTCCCATGGACTATGATATTTGCAGATGACATTGTGATCTGCGGTGAGAACAGGGAACAGGTGGAAGAGAACTTGGAGATATGGAGGTATGCACTTGAAAGAAGAGGCATGAAAGTCAGCCGTAGTAAGACAGAGTACATGTGTGTGAATGAGAGGGAGGTTGGTGGAACAGTGAGGCTACAAGGATCAAAGGTCACAAAGGTGTAGGACTTTGTCAGGTGGGTGTGACGCATGGTCAGCCCAACAGGGGCTCTGTCGGGCAGTCTGTGTGTACCTGTTTATGTCTCAGGTTGGGTTTTTGGTGGTCCCCTCTCTTGGATCAATTTGAGTCCCTAATTTAATGTGGGGTCTACTTCCCCCTGTCGCACCCCCCTCTGGTGGCAGGCCCCCCTGCTGCCAGTGCATTTGTGGCTCTCGGCATCACTGGGTGATAGGGTGTGTGCTGGCCCACCCTGGTGGCTGCCTGCTGGGGCCTTGGTGCCCTGGCTCTGTTGAGGGGTGGTATGACCTTGGGGCTCTGTGTCCATGGCCGGATCTAAAATGGTGGGGTGGGTTGCCGGCGGGGCCTGTGGGCTCGTTGCTACAGCCTCCTGGGATTTCTGCATTGTGGTTGCTGGGGATCACCCAAGGCTTCCCTCTACTTTGCTCTGGTGGGGTGCAGTCATCCTTGTTGCGGTACTCCTGGGGCTCTGGGCTTGGGGGCCACTGTGTGTCTGTGGCTCTGGTCCTCCCTGTGTTACCATCATGTCCTGTGGGGGCAAGTCTGTGGGTCTCCACATCCACTATTGAACATTATTATGGAAAAATCTTATAGTGACATGCATGCTCACACAGGTGTTTAAATTCAAGTGTTTATCAATACACACTCAGTTGGTTTGTAGTGACCATTAAATATATCTTGTAATACCATGTACCATATAAATACTTTCTAATGATGTTATAATTATAATTATACTGTATATGTTGTTTAGTTGTTGTGGTTTCTTGGTTTTGTCCTTTTTTTCTTTCTGCAGGTCTAGAGGCAGACTTCAATGATGTTGATTTGTGTCATCTTTATATATCTCTCCTCTACTCATATTGCCTTCTTTCTCTTTTACCCCTTCTC
>JBBPBX010064631.1:0-20200 GCA_038048925.1 Garcialebias charrua | reverse complement strand
TGCAAGCGCAGACATGAAAAGAGCCACAGATGAAGGGAGCAGAGCCACGGAGAGAGCTGTGTACCTGCAACTGCTGCGTTTGATCCGAACCCCGGGCCTTTGAAGTGTGTATGCCTTTGTGCTGGGCCAAACGGGGGAGCGTCTGTGTGTGTGTGGAACAAACCCTGCATGCCAGTGATGTCATCATTTACACATGAGCATGTACAGGGCAAGCTAGCATGCAGATTTTCAATGGCTGTGCATCCTGCAAAAACAGAATTTGTTTACATTTATTTACATTTTTGTTTTTATATGACTAGTTTTTGCAGAATTATTTTAGGTTGTGTTTTAATTTAGTTTTATTGCCATCTGGTTAATTTACATGCTCCCAGTTTGAAATGTGGTTGTTGTTGTCTAATACCCGATGCAGGCAGGGTGTGTGATTATGGCATGCTCGTGTAGTGATACAACCGCCTTGGAAACACTTCTCTGATCGCTCTCAGTAATGAACTTTTTGGGAGTTATTCCTGAAGGGACAGTAATACTTTTATTACATTTATTTGAATCAAAACACATATTATTTCAGAAGAGACTTCCTTTTAATGTGTGTTAATTCAGAAATAATTCTGAGAATAACTTGTCATTGTTTGATCATGTTTTATGCTGTTAACAATGATGGTCATTTCTTCATATGATGAACCAAAAACTATGGCAAAGTTGAATTATATGTCAGAATGACTTGTTCAGAGTTGTTTAGAAATGTTAAGACGTTAATCAAACGCTTAATCAGTAATCTGTATAACTGGCGACAGGTTTCTGCCACTTGCCTAAACATTTGCACTGAATAATCTTCACTTACCGGTATTTAGCTTTTGATAACTCTTCTGACCTGAACTAAATCCCTCCCATTCTCTGGCAAACAGCCTATGAGCAGATGGATTTAGCTGAGTCAACCCTCCTCTTTTTAAGGCTTCACTTCCTGTCGGAGCCTAGAGTTTGCTGAGGACCTCAAGCCATGAGGTTCCCCAAAGAGCTGAATGAACGTCAGTCACATGCTAAGGACACGTCATTCAGTTAAAAGATTTATAACATGCCAGTTATAAATCCATTTCGAGCTGAAAAAGCTCCACTTTAGAGAAATTCCTTCAAAGAATCTTTTATCTTGAAAAGCCAAACCGGAACTGAGGTCGCTACTTTGGTAGGTCGACGCAGATCTCATGGAAGCCGCTGGAAGGTGAACGAGCTGAAGCCTGATCAACATGAGAAGCACGGACGGGCGGTCTGTGTATGTTGAGGCTAATCTACTTTACCGTAGCTGAGATGAAGAATCTTCGCCAGGTAAAGAGTCGTTGTTCCCCGCAGGTGAGAGTCTAGCTGAAGCAGACGAAGAGTGTGCTTTTCCTGGTTAAAACACATCAAGATAATGCCTCTCCTCATCCATTTTATTTCATCCTCCATTTTCTCTTCACTGAAACTTTCTTATTTTAAAGGTTCACTATGTAATTTCTGGAGAACGCTGGGACTAACGCCAAATTTACACTACATGCGTTCCGGCTCCGCCCCGCTCCGACCTCCGCAGCAGATACGCACCCATTATAATGAATGACAGAGTTTACACTGGCTCCGCACGGCGGTGGGGAGCAGCGGCGAGCGGACGGCAGTCCGTCAAAATTAGAAATATTTCTATTTCTGCCTGACGCCGGAGCTGTGCCGGAGTCAACTTTCAAAGATTACGTCGAACCAACAGGAAAAGGAACGAGCACAACATCCGTATTTACAAAATAAAATCACCACGGGCGGACTAATCCTAGCTCTATACGGATTTATTTGTACAAAAATGCTGTCAAACTATCATTTATGACTACGCCTACAAACGCAATACAAGAAATAAATAAATAAAAAAGTATTTTATTCTGAAATGTAATACATCACTTCCTGTTGCTCAAACCATGTCCTGTCGCTCATTTACGAGAGAAGATCAAGGCAGCAGTCTCTACTGTTGTTCTCCTTCTTCCACCGAATGAATTGTTTTGTTCTGACTTACTTATTTATCACTTGATTTATCGCGCGATCTCGCAATTCCCGCGCATGCGTCTCGGAGCGGCGCATCCAGGCGGACCTGAGCTGAGCGGAGGTAGTGGAAATTGGACTCGCTCAGCTGCAACCTGCGCATGTAGTGTATTTTTGGCGTTAGAAAAATTTTCATCAGGTAAAAGCATTCTGCTCAGTCCGGACTGGGACTGGGACAGTCCGTTCTTTGTTGAACTTGAGTTCTGCAGCTCCGCCTCCTGCTGAATGTCCGCTCGAGCCGCTTCAATATTCTATGATTATATGTTAATAAAACGGTTTAAAAAATATAATAAAACCATGAATCACTGGTCCTACAACACAAAAACCAGCAGAAATCAGCAGAGCTTCACGAAGCAACGTTGGATATGATTTAATTTGCTCGTGACTTCCTCATTCCTGTCAGTGAAGGATGAAGCGATCACTTGACTTTTGGCAAAAAACAAAATAAAAGTCCAGCTCTGGGATGAAGAAGGGATATTTAATACATTTGTGTCACATACAAATCAGTCCTGCATCGCTTTGCAATCCTTTGAATGAGAATGTGCGCGGCGCTGAGGCTGGGACAGGCGGGGGCGTGGGTTGGGGCGTGACAAACAACTCTGTTTTTATTGGCTGGTCATTGTCCGGGTCACTCTGTGTTTTTAGTGTTTTTATAAATGCTGATAGAGAAGCAAGGGGACTATAGTTTTTTTCAGAGATTACTTTGTCTAACATCAGTCTGTCAGTAGATAGTGACAGAGTGAAGAAATATGTTAAAAATATATTGTTAGAAAAGTTACAGACTGCATTACAAAGTTACATAGTGCAGCTTTAAGTAACTAAACTTTAAGTTTATTGTGCCAGCAGATATAAGTTAATAACACCCATAACTTGTGTTCTGTTGTTCCTATGAAGTTACGGACGCGTGTTTCATCTGCTGAAGTAAAGTTGTAGGAAAAAATGATCATCCAATGTTGTAATGTAAGTTATGATTCTGCTAAATAAATGGTCCAGTCCTGCTGTACCAACATAAGTTAACATTTCATGTCTTTACATTATCACCACTTAGTCACAGAAATATTGATATTAAACTGAAATACAGAGAACTTGTTTAATTAATTATGTATTTTTGTGTCAGTCTAAAGTTTAGATAAATTGGCAGGGTTTAGACTCTAAACCCTGCCAATTTACATCTAAAATAAAGGTAAATCAGTAAACTGATAAGCGCCTAAATATCCCTACACTTGCAATAAAGGCTTTAGAGTTACACCCTCTCATCTTTCCACTTGGGGGAGTGGTGGAGCAGTGGTTAGAGACGGTGGGCCTGTGATCAGAAGATCGCCGGTTCAAGCCCTGGTACGACAACATCAAAACATGTGGATGGAAAAAGGTGAAACACCCACACCTGCCTCCACCCTCATTCGCCCCACTCTGGGCCCCTGAGCAAGGCCCTTAACCCCCACCATCTGCTCCCTAAACAGGTCTCTTGAAAATGAGTTCTTGTGGCGCAATGAGACTACCTGGATAAATAAAGAGTAAATGAAAAATACATGAAAAAAAAGATTCTAACAAATCACTTCCATCTTACAGTTTAGGATTTTGAGTCTCCGAAACTCGAACCAAACCTTCACACAGACTTGACAGTTTTGCCAATGCCAAAACCTGCTGCCATCTTGGAGTCTGCCAATGCCAGAAAGCAGAAACCATGCTTTCATGAATCCAATTACATATACCGTATTTTCCGGGTTAAAAGTCGCACCGCCCTATATGTCGCTTTAGCCCAATATGTCCAATAAAGTGGAAAAATCCATAAACGTGTTGCACCTCCGTATACGTCACATCTATTACGCGTCACAGCTGACGCGTCGCGTATGTAACGCGTCACCGCCCTGTTGCATATGGCGGCCACAGGAGCGTGCACGGAAAGACTTTAACAAGATTAACACAGTAAAAACAATTACCGTATTTTCTGGACTATAAGTCGCACCTTTTTGCCTAATTTGCATGCCCTGCGACTTATAGAGAGGTGAGACTTGTTTATGGATTTTTCCCCATATTTTTAGACCAATTTTTGGCTCAGATATGACCGTTTTTCCATTTTGGCAAAAATGGTGCAGTACCACTTTCGGCCGCTAGTGGTGCAGTACCACCTTTGTAGGGTACACCAACCGTTCCCACCTCATGTGTCTGACGAGAGCCTCATCTGGACGGACTCAGTCTGTTGCAGCCCGGCCTCCTGCTCTGGAGGTATGAACTAGCTACTTCGCTGTTAGCTCAGTGTTTGTTAGCAAAATAGGTCAAGAACCACATGACAGATTTTGATCAAACTTACAGAACGTAATCACTAGATGGATATTTACAAACTGTTAGCTGTTGGAGTTATTTGAGATAAAATTTGATGTTTTACAGACGTAAATGTGTTGCGGTTAGCTTCGTTGTTTTTCCTTGTACCTGTACTTTTTCAAAGCGAAAAAATTTAAATCCAACAGATTTTACCATTATGTGAATTTATTAAGGAACGGTTAAGCTAAGACACATGTTTGCTATAATTTTCAGCAGACAAATAATTGTTTTTACCGTGTTAATCTTGTGAAAAGTCCTTCCGTGCATGCTTCTGTGGTCATTTTCAGCAGGGAAAATGACGCGCTGACGCGTTGCGTAGCGGTGACGCATAATAGATGCGACTTATATAAAGGTGCGACCTGTTTATGGATTTTTCCAATTTATTGACAATAATTGGACAAAGCGACTTATATAAAGGTGCGACCTATAGTCCAGAAAATACTGTATTTGTCTGCTGAAAATATAGCAAAGATGTGTCTGAGCTTAACCGTCCCTTAATAAATTCACAAAATGGTCAAATCTGCTGGATTTAAAATGTTTCGCTTTGACGTCTTCCAAACGGTCACGCGCGCTGCAAAAATAAATTATAAATAAATCGAAATTTAGCTCAAACATCTCCTACAGCTAAAAGGTTGTAAATATCCATCCAGTGATTACTTTCTGTAAGTTTCATCAAAATCTGTTGTGTGGTTCATGAGCTATTTTGCTAACAAACACTAGTTCAGACCTACCTCCAGAGTTCAGGAGGCCGGGCTGCGACAGAGTGAGTCAGAGCAGAGGAGGCTTTTTTCGGACACGAGCTGGGAACGGTCGGTGGACCCTAGCGGCAGAAAGTGGTACTGCTCCATTTTTTTTCGTCAGAATGAATGGAAACTGTCATATCTTAGCCAAAAATTGGTCTAAAAATATGGGGAAAATTCCATAAATATGTCGCTTCGCTCCATAAGTCGCAGAACATGAAAATTAGTATAAAAAAAACTGCGACTTATAGGTCCAAAAATACGGTAAACGTCTTCTGCGTCCTCCTGAGACAAAACGGAAAGACAAATCAGCTCCCAGAGAGGGAGAGATATCTGATGTATCCTGCTGCGTAAGTCTCAGCAGGGCATGAGGGCTCTCCAGGACCCGGTTGCTTTGTTGAAAATATTTTGTTGTTTGTCGTATGATTTTACGTTGAACGTCCAGCTGACCAGACAGTAGTTTTCGTTTCGGAAGATGTGTAAAATAGGAGCTTCAATACACGGACAGAGAGCAAAAAAACAGGAGGAGAAGAGGAGATGGAAGAAAATGTGTCCGCCTCGCACGAGAGCGAGTGAGGAAAAAGAAAAAAACTACACTAGATGAATTTTAATAAAAGCTGCAGAAACTAACAAATAAATATGCATCTACAATAGATTAAAGGTATTGTGACATGATTTTGTAAATTTGAATATTTGTCAGAACACATATATCTTATATCATTGAGCTCTGGTCGTTTTTGCATAATAAATTATAAATATATTAAATTTTTATTCCAAGTTATGGTAGTTTTTTTCTCTGGGATACGCCCCTAAAAATCTGCGCATTTCCGCAAAATGTCATCTTGACGTGACAACGGGAAGGCACGCTCCAACGTGCATTTAAATAATAATGGTGGAGCATGTCCTATCGCGTCTGAGATATCATTTTGAGACAGTAAATCTTCCAAAACTCTCATTAATAAACCCTCCCTGAATAAAAAAATTACAGATGTTACCTGATGGCGCAGACATAATTTAAAAATGCATACATAGCAACGTGTTTGCTCCGGGCTCTCGGCTAATATTTTTAGAAGCTATCTTGGCTAACAAGAGTCCCTGACACCGGTCACGTCTGAGATATATCATTTTACGACAGTAAATCTTCCAAGACTCTCATTAATAAACCCTCCCTGAATAAAAAAATTACAGATGTTACCTGATGGCGCAGACATAATTTAAAAATACATCATTAGCAACGTGTTTGCTCCGGGCACTCGGCTAATGTTTGTTAGCTGCTATGTCGGCTTTAGCTGCTATGTCGGCTTATTACCGGTTGCGTCAGCGATATATCATTTTAAGACAGTAAATCATCCAAAACTCTCATTAATATCCCTCCCCGAATAAAAAGAATTACCTGATCGGCAGACATAATTTAAAAATACATCATTAGCAACGTGTTTGCTCCGGGCACTCGGCTAATGTTTGTTAGCTGCTATGTCGGCTTATTACCGGTTGCGTCAGCGATATATCATTTTAAGACAGTAAATCATCCAAAACTCTCATTAATATCCCTCCCCGAATAGAAGGAAACTACAGATGTTACCTGATGGCGCAGACATAATTTAAAAATACATCATTAGCAACGTGTTTGCTCCGGGCACTCGGCTAATGTTTGTTAGCTGCTATGTCGGCTTATTACCGGTTGCGTCAGCGATATATCATTTTAAGACAGTAAATCATCCAAAACTCTCATTAATATCCCTCCCCGAATAGAAGGAAACTACAGATGTTACCTGATGGCGCAGACATAATTTAAAAATACATCATTAGCAACGTGGCCTGTATCGCGGCTATTGTGTTAGCTATCTGATTCGGCTAGCTTGTTAGCAGCGAACAAACATAATCTGCCGTGATAATTGGCTTTATACACTCAAAGTGTATAAAGTAAAACAACATGAACTCACGTAAAATAAATAGTTTATAATCTAAAACACTACACACCTCCGATTATGTTTACACAAAGACTTACTCATCTCCTGGACAGTCTTCCGATGGTCCCTGCGTTGTTTCGACATGGTAGCTCCTGTGGGACTTTCTTCTGTAGATTTTCTTTTAAAAATAGTAGGAATAGCATCCGGTTTTAAAAGTCTTCTGAATCTTACTGGTAATCCTAAAGATTCTTTTATACCAGGTGCTGTAAACAATCGGCAGTGAAATGGTCGCTGCAGACATAGGACTCCTGGAACCCACCGGTGCTTGTCTGGTCCATTCTTGACAAAGTTTGTCATCTTTTGGAAATTTGTGAAGGCTCACTTGTTCACTGCTGATATTAGAACACACAAATGCACTACAACGTGACGGCATTTTTCAAGTTACACAAATAAAAGGCGATCCTTCAGGAAATGAATCTGTATGGCAAGCAGTTAACACACCTAATAAACGGGCAAGGCTCTGCCTTCTGCCCGTTGTGACGTTAATGACTGGTGACGACGACTGGTGATGACGTATTGCGGAAATGCGCGGAATTTCAGGGGCGTATCCCAGTAAATACCAGAGACAAATTTAGCATAATTTCGAATAAAATTTTAATATGTTTATAATTTATTATGCAAAAACGACCAGAGCTCAATGATATAAGATATATATGTTCTGACAAATATTCAAATTTACAAAATCATGTCACAATACCTTTAAGTTTAGGAGTCAATCCGAATCAAGATGGTGGCTCCAATTATTTGACCTTTAAAAATACAAAAATGGCTCAGATAATTTTACAAATACAGAATTTGACTTGGGAGTTGCGATGGATATACAAACATAATTTGAGCGCTAATGTTGTGCACAAGGTGTTTGCCTAAAATGTTGCCTTTAACTTTTTGAAGTCAACACTTTTAACACAACATCTCCTGAACCATTGCCTGGGAGGAGTCGACGGGGGACAGGGCGGCCCCCAGAAACCATCTTATCACCAGAAAACTGGTTGGTCCACGAAAGGAGTGTATGTTTAGTGGGGAAAACAGTTTACTTGGGACTCCTCAGACTGATGAAGCCCTCCGGATAGAGGGCGAAACGTCTTTCCACAAAAAAGAAACTGCCCAGGTGACCTGATGGACTATTATTGGAATTTTTACCTGGATGACTGAGCATGAACTTTGATGGCTTGGTATAGTTTAGACATGTTCACAGATGAGCTATAATTTGATGTGGTAGTGTCATTAAAAACCCATACTCTGAGTGTGACATCTCAGTGTTACACAATATCACACTTACATTATATTTTAAAATTGTTTCAGGCCATAAACAAGCAAAGACAGATAAAGGTGCATCGACTGAGCTGGGAGGAGAGACCAGACCTCTGGATTCTGGAGAAACGGACCGAGTCAGGACTGACAAAAAGTTGGATGGGGGAGGGGAATGCGTGGCGAAGAGGAGAGGAAGAGATAGGCGTGAGGTTGGAACCGACTGAGGAAGAGTGACTTGAGGACTCCTCGGGGAGTCTGTGTCGTGCTCACCTGCCACAGTTGATTGCAGCCACTGCTTGTGATGCCAACTGCCATGCAGAAACTGTTTTCAGAAGCACTGGAGAAGTCTTTTAGAAGGTTTGACAAAAACAAAAAAAACAAAAAAAATAACTGAGGAAAAACAAAAAAACCCACCCAAAGCTCGGGTGCAGTGTGGAGGTCAGGTCACAGAGCTTCAAACAGGAATTGAACAAATAAAAACATGTTTAGCTGTCGGGTGCTCACTCGTCAATCATTTTTTGTCACAGCTGGTTTTTGCTCAAAGCAAAAAACGGTCTTTTCAGCATTCGGCTTCTAGTGACGTTTAAGTTATTGAGAGAACAAAATAAGTGGTAAAATTAGCATCATACATCAAATTTTCCCAGAGATCAGGTTGGGTTCAGGGTGCAGTCCTGCAGTGGATCACTTTCTGCTTATCAGAGAGATTTTCTATGGTAAATTGATAAATGTATCTTCCTCTCCAGTTGTAGGATTCTTTAAAAAATCAGCTTTCAGCTTGTTCTTGGTTGTTCTTGATGCTGTTTGACTGACAACTATTGTTATTTTTCCTTTCCACTGTCGCCTTCATGCTTGCTCAAGTTGAGAGTTCTGCGATGGAGTTAAACAATAATAATCTTCCACCAACAGTACAAAATGACTAACTCTTTCTAAATTTCTAACTAATACAATACACAATACGTCATTTTATATTTTTTTTTAACAAATTCATTTTGATCATTTTCTTAAATGTAAACATTGACTTGGCATTTTTAACTTCATTCTCCAAGCCATTCCATAATCTAATTCCCTGGATTGAGGTAGAACGTCCCTTCAAACTAGTTCTGAATTGTGGTTTTACAAACATCTCTGTTCCCTTAAGGTTATAACAACTTTGTCTTTTAACAAAATGCATTTGGATATTTAAAGGTAATGCGTTATTCTGAGCCCTATACATAACTGATAAAATATTATAATCTACCAAATCATGGAACTTCAATAACTTCAGTTGATAAAATAATGTACTTGATGGATGACGGTAATGTTTTCTAGTGATAATTCTTACAGCTCTTTTCTGTAATACAAAAATAGGCTTTGTGATTGTTTTACACGCTTTCCCCCAAACATCAATACAATAGATTAAGTGTGGAACAATGATTGTGTTATACAACAAATACAGAGCTTTATCATTCAATAGGTCTCTGACTTTGTATAGTACTGCAATCGATTTAGCTATTTTTATTCTTACAGAATTTATGTGTTGTTTCCATGTCAGTTTGTCATCAATGATAACACCCAAAAACTTCACCTCACTCACTCTACAAATCTCAACACCCTCAATTTTGAGTGGAACATCAACAGTTTTCTTTTTATTACTGAATATCATGTAATTAGTTTTTTCTAGATTTAATGATAATTTATTGATTTTAAACCAAGTTTGTATTTTGACAAATTCTGTCTTTATCAATTCCAACATTTGTTCTACATCTTCACCTAAACAGAAAAAAGTGGTATCATCAGCAAAAAGTACACATTTAAGGAGTCCTGACACATTTACCAAGTCATTCACATATAAAATAAATAGCTTTGGTCCAAGTACAGAGCCTTGGGGAACTCCACATGTGATATTACAGAGGTCAGATCTTACATCATTTATTTGTACAAATTGTCTCCTATCTTTTAAATAGCTAGATACCCACTGTAATGCTGGTCCTCTAATACCATATTTGTTCAATTTTTCAAGGAGAATGGTGTGATCAATAGTATCGAATGCTTTTTTTAAATCAACAAAAATACTGACACAATATTGTTTTTGATCGACAGCAGTAGTTATTTGTTCCATTAATTCCATGAGAGCCATTGATGTAGAGTTTTTTGCTCTGAACCCATACTGACTGTTGCTTAGAATATTTTGTTTATCTATAAATTGATCTAGTCTGTTTACAAAAAGTTTTTCAAGAATTTTTGAAAACTGTGGTAACAAGGATATAGGTCTATAATTGTTGTACACACATTTATCACCATTTTTAAAAAGAGGAACTACCTTAGCTACTTTCATGTTATCTGGAAATATTCCTGTTGAAAATGATAAATTACATATATATGTAAACGGCTCAATAACATGGCTCATTATGTCCTTTACAAACATCATATCCATGTCCACCCAGTCTTTTGATCTCTTGTCTGTAAGATTTTTTACTACATTCATTATTTCCTCTTTGTTAGTTCCATTTAGAAGAATACTGTTTGCACAACCTGTAATTGAATGGCTCACATTATTATCTACTTTTGGTATTTTAGCTGCAAGGCTTGATCCAACATTCACAAAATATTGATTAAAACCATTTACAATTTCATTTTCATCGTGAACTTCATCGTTGTCTTTTACAAAATATTTTGAAATACCAGTTTTTGCTTTATGATTCTTCAGAACACTATTCATTACTCGCCATGTTGCTTTCATATCACCATTACTTTTATCTAATAATTTACTATAATATTCTTTCTTATGTTTCCTTATAATCCCTACTAATTTATTTTTATACTTTTTATATTTTTCTTCAGCGTTCTGAGTTCGCAATTTCAAGAAACATGAATACAAATAATTCTTTTTTTACAAGCATTTCTCAACCCTTTTGTCATCCATGGTTGGTCAACGATATTTCTCTTTGTATGATTTGTTTGCACACAATTCTTTTCATACAGAGCTTCCAAGATATTCATAAACTCATCATATGATCTGTTTACATCTTCAACATACACATCATTCCAGTCTTGTTTATCTAGATCCTCTTTCAATTTTTCCAAAACTTTTTTTGATGTGTTTATGATCTTTTTCTTCTTTGTAACTGCTTTTGTGATGCTTTGATCATTTTTATAGATTGTGAAAACTGGTAAATGATCACTTAAGTCGGTCGTTAAAATACCACCTATCACATCCCCATTTGTTATATTTGTGAAAATATTATCAATTATTGTGGCACTATGAGTTGTAATTCTTGTTGGCTTTGATATCAACGGATACATATTTAAACTGTACATAGAGTTTATAAATATACTCGTGTTATTTGAATCTGTTTTATTTCCCATATCAATGTTAAAGTCTCCACACATAGTGTTAAATAATTCTTATATATGAATCTTTCTGTTCTCTTCTGTTGTGATTTGGCGCTTTTTAAATAAACTGAATTGAATTAATAAAGCTGCTTTTTTGCTGTCAGTCATAGATTCAGTGTTATCTATTTTATACTTAAATATCAGTGTTGAATAACTAGCTTTTAGCTACTGTCTTGCTACATTTCGTATTTTGCCACTGTTTGTTAATTTTAGCTTTCAACTACATTAGTTTTTAGCTATCTTTTAGCATTATTTTTTGCTTTCATCTACAGTTCTTAGATTGGGTTTTACCTTAAGATTTTGTTAATGGCGCTGTTCTGAGATGGCGTCAAGAGTGTTACCGAAAAACCGGAATATTCCAGATATCAGACAAATGCA
Source organism: Garcialebias charrua (assembly GCA_038048925.1). Lineage (NCBI taxonomy): Eukaryota > Metazoa > Chordata > Actinopteri > Cyprinodontiformes > Rivulidae > Garcialebias > Garcialebias charrua. The sequence continues at coordinate 8,118 of JBBPBX010064631.1, read as the reverse complement.
CCAGACATCATGAGAAGGGGACCTTCACTGTCAGTCTTGAATACAACATATCCGGGGCCAAAATTGACTTTGAATGTATTGAAGGGTACAATACACAGCACAAGCACTGGCTATGATGGATAGAACTAGCAGTATCCTGCATCCATCCATCCATCCATTCTCTTCCGCTTATCCGAGGTCGGGTCGCGGGGGTAGCAGCCAAGGAGGCCCAGACTTCCCTCTCCCCAGCCACTTGGAGCAGCTCCTCTGGGGGAATCCCAAGGCGTTCCCAGGCCAGCCGAGAAACATAGTCCCTCCAGCGTGTCCTGGGTCTTCCTCTGGGTCTCCTCCCGGTGGGACATGCCCGGAACACCTCACCAGGGAGGCGTCCAGGAGGCATCCTAACCAGATGCCCGAGCCACCTCAACTGGCTCCTCTCGATGTGGAGAAGCAGCGGCTCTACTCCGAGTCCCTCCCGGATGACTGAGCTTCTCACCCTATCTCTAAGGGAGAGTCCAGACACCCTTCAACCTTTATTTAGTCAGGTAAATCTCATTGAGCCTCGTGGACTCATTTACAAAAGCGACCTGCTACAAACTAAAGAATGATGAACAGCAATGATACAATTACCTTAAACAATAAACAATAGAAAAACTAGCAAAACATTATAAGGTAGATGAATAAAATCAAGAACAAGAACACATTGGTTTTTGCCAGGATTCCAACAGATTCTTAAAACTATTTATAGAGGCAAAGGCCGAGAGCTGCAGATCTTTTTGTAAGATATTCCAGGAAGCAGGAGCAGAATAGGAGAAGGCCCTTTTTCCAAGTTCAGTCCTCACTGACGGAACACTGCAGGTACAGTAATCATGTCCTGAGAGCGTATACTGTAACTGGACTCACGCAGAGTCATGCAGGAGGATATGTATGAAGGCAGCAGACCAATACATAGTTACCAGACACGCCCCCAGTATTGCGCAAACCGGTTTTCGCACCACATCTGAAGGCAGAAAAGGCAAGATGGCGAACGAGCAGAGCAAATTATACGGACAAAAACACGAGCTACCACAGCTTCACCAAGGAACAATAGCAAAATGGCAGTGGTCGGAGTTAAATGAGTTTGAGAAAGAAATCATGGCAGACGAATCAGACAACTTGTCACAAAGTAGTTACTCCGATATCATTAATTATTTAATTATTACAAGGAGCGAGCGCACACCGGCTTCACAGCAGAGCTTCACAGCTTTAAATCCAAAAAAGATGTGTAAACTGTCTCAATCAGATCTAACCAGCTAAAAAAAGGTTTAACTAAAATAACACACAGCCAACAAACAGTCCAAGCTGAACACAGACCAGAACCAGCACTTTGAGTCTTACCGTGTTGGAAGTTAGCATGTTGTTAGCATCTGGAGCGTGGCTCGCGGGAGCTCAGGTCGGACGGCGTGGATCCGTCGCGGCCGCGGGGGCACGTCCCATGGGACCGACGCGTCGCCCGCACGACTTGGCTCCCGTCCTCCTTCTCCAACTGGGACGGTCTCCCCGCCGGTCCCGGTGGACCGTGAGGAGGCCATTGTCGCGTTAGCGAGATGCTAAGCTAACAGCATGCAAGACGGTTTGCTAAATAATGAAAAAAAAAAAACCCAGCTCTAACACACAGACAGTTGTACTCTAACATTGTTCTGACATAGTTTCACAAAATGATTTATGTAGAATATTTTGTTTACCGGCCAAAAGGACGACGTCTTCTGAGCAGCTCCTGAGATCCTTCAGAGCAGACTGAGAGGAGGGGCTGCAGTCAGCTTCTCCGATGAGATAAATCCTTCACGTTTACTTTTTTTTTGATTAAGTGAAACCTGCGCGTTGCCCAAACGTCTACCCGACTGGAACACCCACTGACACAACACGAAGTAACCATTGCAATTAATTAGAAATTAACACAAAAAAAAACCATGAAAAATGAACATCCATTAGACCGCGCTGTCCCCTGTTCTGACTTTCAAAATAATAATAATAATAATAATGTCTATTCCTGTCATCTGCGTATGTTCCCATACACAGACGAAATTCGTCTCTGCATTTAACCCAACCACCTACCAGGTGGTGCAGTGAGCAGCCCGAAAGCGCCCGGGGAGCTGGAGAAATAAAATGAGGGTCCACCCGGAAGTAAGACGGATGTGACGTCACATGGGAACTATGTATGTGATTTAAAGATGAAAATGTACCAGTGGAAGAGTCTGCGGTCTGGAAGAGTCAGCCGCTTGTATCCGAGATCTCGTTCTTTCTGTCACAACCCAAAGCTCATGACCATAGATGAGGGAGGGAACGTATATCGATCGGTAAATTGAGAGCTTTGCCTTTTGACTCAGCTCTCTCTTCACCACGACAGACCGGTACAGCGCCCGCTTCACTGCGGATGCTGCACCTATCCGCCTATCGATCTCACGCTCCAGTTTTCCCTCATTCGTGAACAAGACCCCGAGATACTTAAACTCCTCCACTTGGGGCAGGACCTCCTCCCCGACCTGGAGAGGGCATGCTACCCTTTTCCGGCTCAAGACCATGGCCTCGGATTTGGAGGAACTGATCCTCATCCCGGCCGCATCACACTCGGCTGCAAACCGCTCCAGCGAAAGCTGTAGATCACGATCTGATGAAGCCAATAGGACCACATCATCTGCAAAAAACAGAGAAGCGATTCTAAGGCCACCAAAACGGATCCTCTCAACACCTTGGCTGCGCCTAGAAATTCTAGGCAGTATCCTGCAACTGGGCCAAATTGATAAAAAAAAAAAAAGACGTGGTGATCTCGGCCTCCCTGAAAAATATCACAGAAAAGATTTTGTGCATGGTGCATGCTATTGTTTCTCCATGCATTACAGATTAAATGACTGCATGACCAGGAAGCTGAATCTGAATCAAGCCTGGAGACAGGTGGAGAAAACCGTTCAGTGCTCCTGTTAGTTTGTTCACCTGCAAACACTGTAACAGTTTTTGGGGGGTGCAAACCACGACTACAGAGCTAATTGTATTAAACTTGAAGTTCCACTTGTCTGACATCCGGGTACTCACTGACGTCTCACATTGCGGAAGCAATTATTTTAGCTCATTTTAATTTTAAAAGGTTAAGTTTTCATATATCACTCAGTGTTCACACAAAATCTAAGTTCTCTAGTAACAATTAATAATCTGGATTTATTTAAATATGTATTTTACATCCTGTTCTATTCTGTGTTTTATCATTTTCTTTACCTTTTCCAATAAAACTACAGTAGTCTCTTTATCAAATTTTAAACATTTTTTTCAGACCGTTAAAAGGCCAGCATTTAATTCTTTAAACTAGAAAAATACATGTTTTTAACTTTATTTAAAGAATTTTCATCCTTTAAAACCATTTAAATCTGAACTTTTTATGTTTTATTGTATTTTCTTCTCAGACCTTTGTGTAAATCAGATTTTACTCACCTCTGAGAAAGTTCGGCTTTGTGGTTGCCCTGCTCTCTACCTTGACCCAAAACAAGGCTTAAAATTCAATTTACTTTTCCCTTCACGTACACACAGACACCCCCACTCCTCCACAGACTCAAAGACAGTAAGTGAAATAGAAAAAAAAAAATGTTTTTTCAACTAAAATTATATATCTAACTTTCTATTGGGCAGCACAGTGGCACAATTGATAGAGTTTTTGCCTCGCAGCGAGAAGGTCGCTGGTTCAAATCCTGGTCAGGAGTCTTTCTGCGTGAAGTTCACCAAAATGCATTATCTTTGAACATCCAGAGAATTTTTACAAAGAGAGAAAGCTGCTATAATCTTAAGGGGAAGGAGATGTTCATGACAACTAAATTTAGAACCTGTTTGAAAGAACGATGTACCTCGATACAAGGAGATTGTGGAATAATCTGGAAAATGATATTAAAAGTGCCAAGTCAATGCACATGTTTAAGAAATTGATAAAGTTTGGATTGCTAAAAAAATATGAAACGGTATAATGTGTACTCATATGAATTGTTGTTCTAGAAGGATTTTATTTTTTGTTTTATATTACTATTGAAGAATGTTATTGTTTGAATTTTATTTATGAGAAAAAAGGGGCAGATATTATAAGAATTTTTTTCTTCTCTCTGCTACCTTTCATTTCATTGTATTGGTTTTCTTTTCTTTTTGTTGTTGTAAATATAATTGTTGTAAATATATGTTTATGTTTATGTTTATTAAATTTGTTCATTTTTTTTTTACAAAAGAAACAATACAAGACAATCTCATAAATGATATTGTACAAAATATAAAAAAATGAAAGGTAGCAGAAAGAAGAATAAATCTTATTATATCTGCCCCTTACTTCCAACAATCAGATTAAACAACAATAATCAACCATGTAAACAATAATAATCTTCAACCAACTTTTTTCCAACAATCAGATTAAACAATAATAATCTTCAACCAACAGTACAAAATGACTAACTCTTTTCTAATTTTCTAACTAATACAATACTACACATTACGCTATTTCATATATTTTTTTAACACATTTGGTTTGATCATTTTCTTAAATGTAAACATTACCATACCATACCATACCATTTTATTTATAAAGCACTTTAAACAGGAACAAGTCCACACCAAAGTGCTGGACAAACAAACACGCAACAGGCAACACATACAATGAAGTACAACACGAAAAACATAAAAACATTGCAGATCATAAATCAAACGATCCAGTACAAATCAGCTGGCATTGAAAGCGATGGAGTAGTAGTGAGTTTTTAACCGGGATTTGAAAACCGAGAGGGAGGGGGCCTGTTTGATGAGCAGCGGTAACTCGTTCCAGAGTCTTGGGCCTGCTACAGAGAACGCCCTGTCACCCCTGCGCTTAAGGCGAGTTTCTGGAACTATTAAGAGTACCTGATCCTCTGACCTCAAAGCACGTGGAGGGACATATGGGTGTATCAGATCTGAGAGATAGGCGGGGGCGAGACTGTTCAGCGATTTGTAGACATACATGAGAATTTTGAATTGGATTCGAAGATGAACCGGTAGCCAGTGAAGGGAGGCCAAGACTGGTGTAATGTGCTCTCTTTTGCGTGTGCTGGTTAAAAATCGGGCAGCTGCGTTCTGAACCAGTTGTAATCGTGCAATGGTGGCTTGACTGACGCCAAACAGAAGTGAATTGCAGTAATCAAGCCTAGATGTAATGAATGCGTGAATCACTGTCTCCAGGTGCTTTTGATAAACATTGACTTGGCATTTTTAACTACATTCTCCAAGCCATTCCATAATCTAATTCCCTGGATTGAGGTAGAACGTCCCTTCAAACTAGTTCTGAATTGTGGTTTTACAAACATCTCTGTCCCCTTAAGATTATAACAACTTTGTCTTTTAACAAAATGCATTTGGATATTTAAAGGCAATGCATTATTTTGAGCCCTATACATAACTGATAAAATATTATAGTCTACCAAATCATGGAACTTCAATAACTTTAGTTGATAAAATAATGTATTTGATGGATGACGGTAATGTTTTCTAGTGATAATTCTTACAGCTCTTTTCTGTAATACAAAAATAGGCTTTGTGATTGTTTTACACGCATTCCCCCAAACATCAATACAATAGATTAAGTGTGGAACAATGATTGTGTTATACAACAAATACAGAGCTTTATCATTCAATAGGTCTCTGACTTTGTACAGTACTGCAATCGATTTAGCTATTTTTATTCTTACAGAATTTATGTGTTGTTTCCATGTCAGTTTGTCATCAATGATAACACCCAAAAACTTCACCTCACTCACTCTACAAATCTCAACATCCTCAATTTTGAGTGGAACATCAACAGTTTTCTTTTTATTACCGAATATCATGTAATTAGTTTTTTCTAGATTTAATGATAATTTATTTATTTTAAACCAAGTTTGTATCTTGACAAATTCCGTCTTTATCAATTTCAACATTTGTTCTATATCTTCACCTAAACAGAAAAAAGTGGTATCATCAGCAAAAAGTACACATTTAAGGAGTCCTGACACATTTACCAAGTCATTCACATATAAAATAAAAAGCTTTGGTCCAAGTACAGAGCCTTGGGGAACTCCACATGTGATATTACAGAGGTCAGATCTTACATCATTTATTTGTACAAATTGTTTCCTATCTTTTAAGTAGCTAGATACCCACTGTAATGCTGGTCCTCTAATACCATATTTGTTCAGTTTTTCAAGGAGAATGGTGTGATCAATAGTATCGAATGCTTTTTTTAAATCAACAAAAATACTGATACAATATTGTTTTTGATCAACAGCAGTAGTTATTTGTTCCATTAATTCCATGAGAGCCATTGATGTAGAGTTTTTTGATCTAAACCCATACTGACTGTTGCTTAGAATATTTTGTTTATCTATAAATTGATCTAGTCTGTTTACAAATAGTTTTTCAAGAATTTTTGAAAACTGTGGTAACAAGGATATAGGTCTATAATTGTTGAATACACATTTATCACCATTTTTAAAAAGAGGAACGACCTTAGCTACTTTCATATTATCTGGAAATATTCCTGTTGAAAATGATAAGTTACATATGTATGTGAACGGCTCAATAACATGGCTCATTATGTCCTTCACAAACATCATATCCATGTCCACCCAGTCTTTAGATCTCTTGTCTGTAAGATGTTTTACTACATTCATTATTTCCTCTTTGTTAGTTCCATTTAGAAAAATACTATTTGCACAACCTGTAATTGAGTGGATCGCATTTTTATCTACTTTTGGTATTTTAGCTGCAAGGCTTGATCCAACATTCACAAAATATTGATTAAATCCATTAACAATTTCATTTTCATCATGAATTTCATCGTTGTCTTTTACAAAATATTTTGAAATACCAGTTTTTGCTTTATGATTCTTCAGGACACTATTCATTACTCGCCATGTTGCTTTCATATCACCATTACTTTTATCTAATAATTTACTATAATATTCTTTCTTATGTTTCCTTATAATCCCTACTAATTTATTTTTATACTTTTTATATTTTTCTTCAGCGCTCTGACTTCGCAATTTCAAGAAACATGAATACAAATAATTCTTTTTTTACAAGCATTTCTCAACCCTTTTGTCATCCATGGTTGATCAATCGTATTTCTCTTTGTGTAATTTGTTTGCACACAATTCTTTTCATACAGAGCTTCCAAGATATTCATAAACTCATCATATGCTCTGTTTGCATCATCAACATACACATCATTCCAGTCTTGTTTGTCTAGATCCTCTTTCAATTTTTCCAAAACTTTTTTTGACGTGTTTATGATCTTTTTCTTCATTGGGACTGCTTTTGTGATGCTTTGATCATTTTTATAGATTGTGAAAACTGGTAAATGATCACTTAAGTCGGTCGTTAAGATACCACCTGTCACGTCCCCATTTGTTATATTTGTGAAAATATTATCAATTATTGTGGCACTATGAGTTGTAATTCTTGTTGGCTTTGATATCAATGGATACATATTTAAACTGTACATTGAGTTTATAAATGTGCTTATGTTATTTGAATCTGTTTTATTTCCCATATCAATGTTAAAGTCTCCACACAAAAAAACATTTTTATTAAAACTCTTCTCCATTAGCTCCAAGATTTTATCCGTGAATATTTCTATATTTGCTTCTGGTGATTTATATACACAACTTATTATTATGTTTTTATCGTTTTTGTTTATTATTTCTATTGTTATCATTTCCATAATATTATCAACTATTATTGACATTTCACAATTTAATTTACATTTTATTTCATTATTGACAAATAGAGCGACTCCACCACCTCTTTTATTTTTTCTGTTCATATGATATAATTCATACCCCTCGATGTGAATATTACTTGTGTTGTTGTCATTGAGCCATGTCTCTGACAGCGCAATTATTGTAAAAGTTCTATTTAACTGTTTTAAGTAATCTGTTATTTTGGATATGTTTGCATTTATACTTCTGCTATTAAAGTGAATAATAGAGAGAACTCCATTTGATATATTGATGTCATTAAACTGCTCTTCATTATAATATTCGCTATCTTTTATTACAGGAAAAAAATTTGCATCAATCACATTTTCAACATTATATATTTTAGGTTCTGAGTCTTCGTATGTTGTCA
>JBBPBX010064630.1:0-20200 GCA_038048925.1 Garcialebias charrua | reverse complement strand
ATATTTCAATAATCTTTCAATAGTCTTTCAATAAGGTCATGGGTGATGTGTATATTCTGGCTGACTGTCCGCGGTGGAATCCATTTTGGGTGTGTTAGTGGTGCTGTGGGTGCTCCCAGCTCAATGACATTTATATTAGAATATACGTCACTGGTCTGGCTCTTCTTGAAGGTGGGTCTAACGTTACCTGTCCACTTTGCAGTGATTCGATGGACCAACTCTCCTCTCGACATCAGTTACTTTCAAATTAACGACAAATCAAAATGCTGCAACGTGAATGTACCGTAACTTGAAACTCAGCACATTATAGAAATGTAGTGTAGTAGAAAGTACAGATACTTCATGTAAAATGTAGTGGAGTAAAAGTACTCACATTTAATTATACTTAAGTAAAGTACAGATATATGAAAATGTATTTAAGTACAATAACAAAGTATTTGTACTTAGTTACATCCCACCACTGGATTTATAAAAAAAAGTAGAAGTAGTAAATAAAAACACAAAGTAATTATTGCCGAATCTCAGAAAACGTTTTGTTCATATTGAAACAGTAACTTATTATCTGATGTGTAAACTATAAACTTGAATTAGTTAGAGAAGGGAAAGGGTCATTTTCAATTTGATGGCTGCAAAATGTCCTGAAAATGTTGGGACAGTGGCAACAAAAGTCTATCTAAAGAGAAGTGGAACAATTGGGAAACACGTGAATGAGCATACAGTATTGAAACATACATGAATCTTAAACAGGTTTGCCAGAAAGGACTGTATAAAAATATAATTTTAGAGAAGCTGAATCTCTAAGAAATAAAGATGTGCATATATGTTCACAAGTCTGCAAAAAACTGCATCTAAAATAGTTGAACAATTTCAGAACAATTGTTCCTCGGTGAAAAAGAAGGAATTTGGAATGTTATCATTAATGTCATGTAGGCTCTCACAATTATACATTTTCATCTACAAATCACTCCTTGATCTGCTGCCTTCTTATAACTCCTCCCACTTATCACATCATCAGTACAGTTACAGCGTGCGCTCTCAGACCATCATTACCTGCAGCGGAGCTCAGGGCGGACTGAACTCGGCAAAAAGACCTTTTCTTACTCTGCTCCTGTAACCTGGAACACCTTAAAAAAGATCTGAAGATGTCTACTCTTGTCTCTTTAAGGGATTTTAAACATTTGATAAGGTCACTAAAAACAACAGGCAGCTTGGTGGCGCAGCTGGTAGAGCTACCGCCTCTCAACAAGCATGTCGCCCAGGTTCAGTTCTCGGCTGGGGCCCTTTCTGGGTGGAGTTTGCATGTTCTCTCCGTGCATGTGTGGGTTTTCTCCAGGTACTCCAGTTTTCTCCCACAGACCAAAAACATGCATGTTAGTCTGATTGGTAACTCTGTCTCTGTGAGTGAGGAAAATTAATGGTTGTTTGTTTCATTTGTCTATATGTCTCTGTGATGGACTGAAGACCTGTCCAGTGTGTCCCCCGTCTCTCGTACAGTGACTGCTGGACATGGGCACCGGCGACCCCCGTGACCCAAAATGAAAGAAGGGGGTAAAAAGATAATGAATGGATGTTGTGCATTGTTTACTGTTGTCTGTACCTTATCTGTTGTTTGTCTAAAACAGGTCTCTCTTGAAAAATGAGTCCTCGTGACTCAATGAGACTAACCTGTATGAATAAAGCTTGAATGAATGAATTAACATAAACTCCATGCTGCATCCATTACAGCAGCATGGCTTTGTAAAACAAAAATCCAGGTGCTAAACTGACCTGCCTGCAGTCCTGACCGCTCAACAATCGAAAACATTTGCATCACAAAACAAAAATAAATCAAATAAATTTCATAATTGTTGGACAGCAGTCCTATATCAGACAAAAATGGGAGGACAGTGGTGAGATTTCAGTTTAAACATCTACATATTTACTTTGTTCCATTGTGGATAAAATAAAGGTTTTAAATATTTGAGAATCAGTGCATTCTGTTTTTATTCACATTTTTCAATTCAATTCAATTTACTTTATTTATATACAGTAGCACAAAGTCACACCAGATGTCGTCTCAGGGCATTGTACAAAAACGTTCACAAACATTATAAAAGCCAATTAGTAAAAGTTGTCTAGGTTGACATTATAGGAATTAATAATGCATATCGTGCAAGAGTTCGGGTCTTAGGAGGTTAAGGAAACCAGCAGTTTGCATTAAATCTTCTCTTTGTCACATTCTCCCATTCTGAGCAAGCACAAAGGCAACAGTGGAAAGTACAAACTCCCATTTAACAGGACGAAACCTGCAGCAGAACCAGTTCAGTCGAGCGGCCATCTGCTTCAGCCAGCTGGGGTTTGAGAGGACAGGAAGAGTAAACAAACAAACACAGAACGACAGGTCCAGGTGTACTTTCTATATGAGGAAAGAAAAAAAACCATAAGGATGTATATTACAAATACAAACAGGTAGAGTAGAGCAAGTAAAGACAGGAGCAGAGTGACAAAATGTGGTCAGTTTGTCCTCCAGTAGTCTAAGCAGCTTAACTAAGGAATAGGCCAGGAAACCCAAGCTGACCCTAACTACAGTACAGTATAGGATTTATCATAAAGGACGTACTTGAAGTCCAGTCTTATAACTGGACAATGTGTCAGCCTCACAGACAGAAACTGGAAGTTGTTTCCACAAGAGAGGAGCCTAATGAGTGAAAGCTCTGCCTTCCATTCTGCTTTTGGAAACTCTAGGAACCACAAGTAAACCTGCAGTCTGAGAGCGAAGTGCTCTGTTAGGAAAATATGGAACAATAAGATCTATAAAGTAAAAGGGAGCAAGGTTGTTGAGAGCTTTGTATATTGTAAGTAAAGGCCCCAGTATAGCTCTGCGTTCGGCCGAACGCCGCTCGACGCCGTTCGAACGCTGCGGCACAAGCCTTTGAACGCAGGCACAAACGCGCCAAGCTCAAATTTTACGACCGCGAACACAAGCGCGTTGTCTCACAATAAACTGCCCGGCGCCGGACTGTTTTGTATTTGACAAAAATATATTAAATTCCCCTTCTTCATCCCTGATCTGGCCTTTTCTTTTGTTTTTTTGCCAAAAGTCAAGTGATCGCTTCCTCCTCCGTTAACTCTATTACTGAAATGATGAGGAAATGAATGAATTTGTCATGAGCGAATTAAACTCGGGTCCAACGTGGCTATGCGAGGTTCTGCAGATTTCCTGGTGTTCTGGTGTACTGGACCAGCGCTCCCTGTTTTTATTTTATTTTTTAGAACTTTTTTATTAACATATAAACACAGAACACCGCTGCGGCTCGTGCCTTTTTTCCCCCACCCGACCTGTCAATCAATTCAGTAGGCGTTGTCAGCAAATGACCAATCAGCGACCTCAATTTGTCCCGTAGGTAAACGCTCTGCCCTGCTGCTGCTCAAATGACGTCAAGAATTTGGAGCAAAAACGCACGTATTAACGCGAGAATGAACGCAGAGCTATACTTTGAACTGCCTGCGCACAGAACGCGCACAGAACGCCGCAGAGCGGCGTTCGGCCGAACGCAGAGCTATACTGGGCACCGTGGGCAGCACGGTGGCACAACAGGTAGAGCTGCTGCCTCTCAGCAAGCAGGTCCCCGGTTCAAATCCCGGTCCGGAGGCCTTTCTGGGCGGAGTTTGCATGTTCTCTCCGTGCATGCGTAGGTTTTCTCCGGGTGCTCCGGTTTCCTCCCACAGTCCAAAAACATGCATGTTAGGCGGATTGGTAACTCTAAATTGACCCTGGGTGTGAGTGAGACAGGTCCCTCTTGTAAATGAGTCCCCGTGGCTCAACGAGGCTAGCCTGTATAAATAAAGGTTGAATAAAAAAAAAATACTGGGGCCTTAAGATTTTGAATTACAGTATATTCTGAATTTGACAGGGAGCCAATGAAGAGAAGCTAAAACTGGAGAGATATGATCTCTCCTACCAACTGTCATTAAAACTCTGGCAGAAGCATTTTGGATCAACTGAAGACTTTTTTTAAAATAAACAATTGCAATAGTCCAACCTAGACGCAATAAATGCATGAACCAGTTTTTCTGCATCATTTTTGCGCTAGATGTTTCTAAATCTTAGTTATGGAGGGAAGCGGTCCTGGTAACATTTTTAATGTGGGGGTTAAAAGACATATCCTGATCAAAAATAACATCAAGATTTTTTTTACAGTACTGTACATTAGAACTAGAGGCCAGATTTATGCCATCAAGAGGAAGTGAACTGTAAAGTTTATTCCTAAGATGATCAGGTCCCAAAACGACAACCTCAGTCTTGTCTGAGTTTAAAAGCAGAAAATTAGGGGTCATCCAGATTTTTATGTCTTAAGACATGCTTGTAATCCAAGTAACAAATTAGATTCAGCAGGCTTCATGGTTAAATATAACTGGACCATCAGCATAACAATGAAAATTTACCCCATGTTGTTTAGGTGACAGGCCAGACAAAGAGCGATTCAGAAGATTTTTATGGACATGACACAACAAGGAACTCTGTGTCCCTTACCTGGACGTGGGTTACCGGGGCCCCACCCTGGAGCCAGGCCTGGGGGAGGGGCTCATCGGCAAGCGCCTGGTGACCGGGTCTCTACCCATGGGGTCCGGTCAGGCTCAGCCCGAAGGAGCAGCAGAGATTTGCCTTCCTGTGGACCCACCACCTGCAGGAAGGGCCATAAAAAAACTCTCTGGTGGGGAAGGAGCCTGAGCTTGTGCGTGAGGTTGAGAGATACGACTAATGGTTGGGCTTACCTCAACGCACAGCATGGGCTCTGGAACTGATCTCCTTGAGAGGGGCTGGACCTTATTCCACTCTGGAGTTGCCCCTGGTGAGAGGCGTTGAGCTGGTGTGGGTCTACTTGTAGCCCCCCGACTTGATGCCTGTGTGTTGGAGTTTTCCCCAGTAGATGAGAGGGTGGCTTCCATTCGTCTTCGGGTGGGGGGACAGACCCTGACTGTTGTCTGTGCCTATGCACCAAACGGCAGCTCAGCGTATCCGGCCTTCTTGGAGTCCTTGGTAGGGGTGCTGGAAGGTGTGCCAGATGGGGACTCCTTTATTCTGCTGGGGGACTTCAATGCTCACATGGGTAATGACAGTGTGACCTGGAGGGGCATGACTGGGAGGAACAGCCTCTCTGATCTGAACCCGAGTGGTGTTCTGTTGTTGGACTTCTGTGCCAGTCAGAGTTTGTCCATCACAAATACCATGTTCAAATATAAGGGTGTCCATAAGTGCACTTGGCACCAGGACGCCCTAGATCGTAGATCGATGATAGACTTCATAGTGGTGTCATCTGATTTGCGGCCCTTTGTTTTGGACATTCGGGTGAAGAGAAGAGCTGAGCTGTTAACTGATCACTGGTGAGCTGGATCAGATGGTGGGGGGAGCTGCCAGACAGACCTGGTAGACCCAAACGTGTAGTGAGGGTTTGCTGGGAACGCCTTGCAGAAGATCCCGTCAGCGAGATCTTCAACTCACACCTCAGGGAGAGCTTTAACCGCATTCCAGCTGAGATGGGGGACATTTAGTCTGAGTGGGCCATGTTCCGCACCTCAGTTGTTGAGGTAGATGCCTTGAACTGTGGCCACAAGGTTGTCTGTGCTTCTCGCAGTGGCCATCCACAAACTCTGTGGTGGAAACCCCGGGTTAGGGAGGTTGTCAAGCTGAAGAAGGAGTCCTATTGGGCTTTGTTGGCCAGTGGGACTCTAGAGGCAGCTGAGGAGCACCGGAGGGCCAGGCGGTCTGCAGCCTTGGCTGTTTCTGGGGCAAAAGCTCGGATGTGGGAGGAGTTCAGTGAGACCTTGGATAACGACTCTTGGTTGGCTCTGAGGAGATTCTGGAAAACCATCAGATGGCTGAGGAGGGGGAAACAGCACTTTACTAACACTGTATTCAGTGAAGGTGGGTTGCTGTTGACCTCAACCAGTGATGTCGTCAGGAGGTGGAAGGAATACTTCTCTGACCTTCTCAATCCCACCAGCACGCCTTCCATTGTGGAAGCTGAGTCGGGGGGCTTTGGGGTTGATCCATCCATAACTGTAGTTGAGGTTGCCGAGGTAGGTGAAAAGCTCTGAGGCCGTAGGGCTTCAGGAGTGGATGAGATTAACCCTGATTTCCTTAAGGCTTTGGATGTTGTGGGGCTGTCTTGGTTGACACGCCTTTGCAACGTTGTGTGGACATCGGGGGCAGTGCCACTGGATTGGCAGACTGGGGTGGTGGTTCCCCTCTTCAAAAAGGGAGACTAGAGAGTGTCCTCCAATTATAGGGGCATCACTCTCCTCAGCCTCCCTGGTAAGGGTTATTCGGGGGTACTGGAGAAGAGAGTATGATCGTTCGTCGAACCTCAGCTCCAGGAGGAACATTGTGGGTTCCGTCCTGGCCGTGGAACATTGGATCAGCTCTTTACCCTCACTAGGATCCTCGAGGGGTCATGGGAGTTTGCCCATCCTGTCTACTTGTGTTTTGTGGATTTGGAGAAGGCATTCGACCGTGTTCCTCAGGGTACACTGTGGGGGGTTCTCCGTGAGTATGGGATTGGCGGCCCGTTGCTATGGGCTGTTCAGTCCCTATACAAGTGGTGTGAGAGCTTGGTTTGCATTACCAGCAGTAAGTCGGACCCCTTTAAGGTGGGAGTTTGACTCCGCCAGGGCCTCCCTTTGTCACGATTCTGTTCATAACTTTTATGGACAGAATTTCTCGGTGCAGCCAGCTGGCGGAGGGTTTCCGGTTTTGTGGCCTCAGGATTCCATCTCTGCTCTTTGCAGATGATGTGGTCCTGTTGGCGTCATAGTGCCATGATCTTCAGCTCTCACTGGAGTGGTTCGCAGCTGAGTGTGAAGTGGTTGGGATGAGAATCAACACCTCCAAATCTGAGGCCATGGTCCTCAACCAAAAAAGGGTGGATTGCTCTCTTCAGGTCGAGGGTGAGGTTCTGCCTCAAGTGGAGGAGTTCAAGTATCTTGGGGTTTTGTTCACGAGTGAGGGAAGAATGGAGCATGAGATTGACAAACGTATTGGTGCAGCGTCTGCAGTATTGCAGACTCTGTACCGGTCCGGTGTGGTGAAGAGAGAGCTGAGCTATAAGGCAAAACTCTCTGTTTACCGGTCGGTCTACGTTCCTACCCTCACCTATGGTCAAGAGCTCTGGGTAGTGACCGAACGAATGAGATTGCGGGTACAGGCAGTTGAAATGAGTTTCCTCCGCAGGGTAGCTGGACTCTCCCTTAGAGATAGGGTCAGAAGTTCGGTTATCCAGGAGAGACTCGGAGTAGAACCGCTGCTCCTCCACATTGAGAGGAGCCAGTTGAGGTGGTTTGGGCATCTGGTAAGGATGCCCCCTGGACGCCTCCCTAGGGGGGTGCTTTGGGCATGTCCGACTGGGAGGAGACCCCGAGGAAGACCCAGGACACGCTGCGGCTATACCATACCATACCATACCATTTTATTTATAAAGCACTTTAAACAGGAACAAGTCCACACAAAGTGCTGGACAAACAAACACGCAACAGGCAACACAGACAATGAAGTACAACACGAAAAACATAAAAACATTGCAGATCATAAATAAAACGATCCAATACAAATCAGCTGGCATTGAAAGCGATGGAGTAGTAGTGAGTTTTTAACCGGGATTTGAAAACCGAGAGGGAGGGGGCCTGTTTGATGAGCAGCGGTAACTCGTTCCAGAGTCTTGGGCCTGCTACAGAGAAAGCCCTGTCACCCCTGCGCTTAAGGCGAGTTTCTGGAACTATTAAGAGTACCTGATCCTCTGACCTCAAAGCACGTGGAGGGACATATGGGTGTATCAGATCCGAGAGATAGGCGGGGGCGAGACTGTTCAGCGATTTGTAGACATACATGAGAATTTTGAATTGGATTCGAAGATGAACCGGTAGCCAGTGAAGGGAGGCCAAGACTGGTGTAATGTGCTCTCTTTTGCGTGTGCTGGTTAAAAATCGGGCAGCTGCGTTCTGACGCTGGAGAGAGTCTCTTGGTTGGCCTGGGAACACCTTGGAATCCTCCCTGAAGAGCTGGAAGAGATGGCTGTGGAAAGATATGTCTGGGCTTCCCTGCTCAAGCTGCTGCCCCCGCGACCCGACTTCGGAACAAGTGGAAGATAATGGATGGATGGATGTTTAATAACTTTACCTTATGGAAGCATATATAAATTAAAGGAATATTAATAAATAAATAAAAATGTATTAAATAAATTTATATAAAATTATATACATTAACGAGTATTGATCTAAGCACTGAACCCTGGGGAACTCCATGTTGGTGTATAAAGAAGATTCATTGTTTACATTTACAATACTGTATAGAGCTGTTTTTTCTTTTACATTTTATTGTTGAATGTAACTGGGACCCTGTGTACATAATTTTGTTTCACCACATGTACCACATGGGGTGCGAATGACAAATAAAGAACCTTGAATCCTTGAAATATGATTTAAACCATTTTAGACCTGTAATCCTGTAATCCCACTACCATATTCAAGTCTCTGTAATAGAATATTGTGATCAGCTGTATCAAATGCAGCACTGAGGTTTAATATGACCAGTGTAGACACATGTCCATTGTCTGAGGCCATGAGAATATCATTAGTAACTTTCACAAGTGCTGTTTCTGTGCTACGGTAAGCTCTAAAACCTGACTGAAACTCTTCAAACTGAGGATTTCTGTCCATATGTTCACACAATTGATCTGCAACTATTTTCTCAATAATTTTTTAGATGAATGTTAAATTGGGTCTATAATTGGCCAGAATTCCTGAATCAAGATCAAGGTTTTTAATAAAAGTTTTAATTACAGCAACCTTAAAGCAGTGTGGTATGTAACCATTCATTAGAAACTAATTAAGCAGATAAAATTGTGGATATTCATTAGGGGAAATGCCTCTTTAAATAACCTGGTTGGGATGGGATCTAGCAGACATGTTGATGGTTTAGATGAAACTAATTCAGAGAGCTTATCAGGACAAAAACAGTCCAAACATAAATCAGGTTCTAGTGACATTTTTAAAGCTGCTTCATCTGACAAGGAATCAGAGGCAATAGTGGGAATTATGGTGAGAATTTTCTTTCTAATTGAAAATTGTTATTTATAAATAATCTCATGAAGTTGTCACTGCTTATAGCTGTAACTAGTACAAAACAGAAACTTTGTGTTATTTTTATTCTCATCTATTAAAGACAAAAAATATTCAGTTCGAGCTTTACGGAGGGCTCTCCTATATGTTGGCAGGCTATCTCTCCAAGTAAAACAAAATTCTTCCATGTTAGTGGAGCACCATTTTCTTTTCCAGCTTTCTAGATGCCTGTTTTAAATTATGGTACGTAACTCAGAATTGAACCAAGGAGCCAGCTTCTTCTGATTGATCACATTCACAATGTCCCAACTTCTTTGGAACTGGAGTTATGCTTTATTGCTGAGAAGAACACAAACAGAATGGACCTGTTTTTGTTACCACAACAATCTTATGAGCTCCGAGGTATTGGCCTGTAAACTAGATAACGAGAGAAGGAATGGTGTTTAAGGCGTTCCTAATGCTTTGAAGGCTGATTGACACCTTACCCTTGGCATGCAGGAGAGTGTTTTGGGTGACTGAAAAAGCAAGTAACAGAAAGAAATAGGACTGAAAACCTCCACTATGCTTAAGAGAGTAAAAAATAAAACCTCTGCATTTTTTGGGGGGTCACTGCACCATCATATTGTTCAGGTAACTCTTTTAACTCTTTACTTCCTATACATCTCATATGTTTCACCTTTCTGTTTAGACCCCTGCTTCTTCATTTGTATCTATCCCTTTCATGTACACTAAGTCTGAATGCTCACAGATGTACACGCCAAACAAGTCTGGGGCATGCAGGTGTGTAAGTTGTGCAAGCAGCTTTTTCCAGGTGCAGATGAAATGCTTCTGTTATGACAAATGCTGTACTACATTTCTACATTCCAACACACCATTAACCCTCTCAGTCTCATTGTCTAAGGAACAAGGAAGTGAATTGAAGATTTTAAAACATTTCTTGTTTGGAAATATACATTTCACACGATCATTTCTTGAGTGGGTGAAAATCAACAAGAAAAAAATCAGTTTTTACATTTTTCGTTCAAGAGAGTAATGACATTGAACAAACCTACGTTGGGAAAACCAGTACAAAGTTGGCCAAATTACATTTAAGATTTTTTTTTTGTGAGAAATGTATGCATGGATAAAAGTAAGCGAGAGTGTTTCTGATTGATGTGTGCAGCATTTAAAGTTTTTCTTAAAAGACTGAAGGAGCAAAATTGGCAGACTATTCTGCAAGAAGCCATATAACTGTCATCAAATTCAGAAGAAGTTTTTATTACCGTTTCGAGTCATCGTGGCAGTGTAGGTTCCAACTCTGGCTGTTTACCTAACAACTCAGTGATGAAAGGATTTGTTCATAACTAGCAATTTGTGGTTTACTGATAAACATGACAGCCAGTTTGTGTTAGCACTAATTAGACCAACAGGAATGGTCTTCTGCTGCCTTGTCATACTGTATGTGTTACTCCTTAATAATGAATTGGTTTTAGCGCAATAATAAAACAAGGCTTATATTTTAATTCACTGACAATATTTATTCGACGTTTATTTAAGCAGGTTAGTCTCACTGAGTCACGAGGACTCACAAGAGAGAGAATATGCTACTGATGTGAACAAACTACACAATTATATTAGGTAATACAGTACACTGTTAATAAGGTTAAAAAGTCATCAGTTTGTATAAATAAAAGCTACAGGTAGGCTAATATAAATTTGCACTAAAATGTTATCAACATGTTGACTGAGTTTTCAAAGAAGCCACCGGTTTCTTTTTGATTTTAAAGCTTTATTTTGCATCCCTGTCCATTAGTTCCATCCTTTAAATTTCAGAGTTAGTTGATAGCATCACATTTTCTTTAATGTGACAACTCTGAATTTATATTGCCTCAAAACAACAACCAAAAAAAAGGTAAATGAGTATTAGGACTGGTATGTAGTTTTTAATCAAAGTAAATTAATTGATTCTATCTAACCTACTAAAATGATATAGTTAACATATTTTATACAGTTTGATAATCAATAGAAAGGTTTCTGTTCTGAAAAATTTTGATTTTACTTTATTCCCCAACAAGGAAAGATGGTCAGTCAAACCATCTGGTGAGCACTGAAGTACTTATTTTGCATACAAACACCTGTCTTTAAGTCTGACTTTTGTTGTTGCTTATCTTTAAAGCATTGCATCATCTTACATATTTGTATTTCATAGAAACTGAACAACATGCCTACAGAAACTAAACCTGGTTGAAACACTTGACAGGTGAAATTGTGTCTTTCTAATACCCTGATGCATGCTCAATAATCCAGGTAGAAAAATCTAAAAGAGCTAAGTCTGGTCCTCTGGACATTCAAAAAACAAAACAAAACAAAAAATCTGTAGAAACGTTTCGTCTTTCGTCCGAAAGACTTCCTCAGTTTTTTTTGCTTTGTTTTGTTTTGTTTTTTGAATGTCCAGAGGACCAGACTTAGCTTTTTTAGATGTGTCTTTCTAACCACATGTAATGTGATTTCAAATTGTTTAAAAAATACTGGAAACCTCTAGGTTTAATATTTGACATGTGTTATAGTTGGATGTGGTTTATCATGTGAAATCTTCATCTTGTGTTGTCAAATTAGGTAGTTATACCTCTCTCTTAAATGAAGAATAGCTCAAAGATATTTATATGTATCATAAAGTGATTAAATCTTTTTTCTTTTTGCAGTAAATACATGAATTAGCTCTTAGAACAACCTCAGTTTAGAGAAATATTTTATTTTTGACTGGATTCATGACATAAAGTCTAATCAAAGCATGAACAAGACCAAAATAGATTCCAGAAATTTTAAAATGGTTTAGATTAGAGTTGTTTTAAGACATATCTTGCTGTTAGCTTTTAAATCTTGTCCGAAATTATCTTTTTTTTTAAAGAGTTTTATCCATCCATCCATCCATCCATCTTCTTCCGCTTATCCGGGGTCGGGTCGCGGGGGTAGCAGCCTAAGTAGGGAGGCCCAGACTTCCCTCTCCCCAGCCACTTGGAGCAGCTCCTCTGGGGGAATCCCAAGGCGTTCCCAGGCCAGCCGAGAAACATAGTCCCTCCAGCGCGTCCTGGGTCTTCCTCTGGGTCTCCTCCCGGTGGGACATGCCCGGAACACCTCACCAGGGAGGCGTCCAGGAGGCATCCTAACCAGATGCCCGAGCCACCTCAACTGGCTCCTCTCGATGTGGAGAAGCAGCGGCTCTACTCCGAGTCCCTCCCGGATGACTGAGCTTCTCACCCTATCTCTAAGGGAGAGTCCAGCCACCCTGCGGAGAAAACTCATTTCAGCCGCTTGTATCCGAGATCTTGTTCTTTCGGTCATAACCCAAAGCTCATGACCATAGATGAGGGTGGGAACGTAGATCGATCGGTAAATTGAGAGCTTTGCCTTTTGACTCAGCTCTCTCTTCACCACGACAGACCGGTACAGCGCCCGCTTCACTGCGGACGCTGCACCTATCCGCCTATCGATCTCACGCTCCAGTTTTCCCTCATTCGTGAACAAGATCCCGAGATACTTAAACTCCTCCACTTGGGGCAGGACCTCCTCCCCGACCCGGAGAGGGCATGCTACCCTTTTCCGGCTCAAGACCATGGCCTCGGATTTGGAGGAACTGATCCTCATCCCGGCCGCATCACACTCGGCTGCAAACCGCTCCAGTGAAAGTTGTAGATCACGACCTGATGAAGCCAATAGGACCACATCATCTGCAAAAAACAGAGAAGCGATTCTAAGGTCACCAAAACGGATCCTCTCAACACCTTGGCTGCGCCTAGAAATTCTGTCCATAAAAGTTATGAACAGAATCGGTGACAAAGGGCAACCTTGGCGGAGTCCAACTCTCACCGGAAACGAGCCTGACTTACTGCCGGCAATGCGGACCAAGCTCTGACACCGGTCGTACAGGGACCTAACAGCCCTTATCAAAGGGCCTGGTACCCCATACTCCCGGAGTACCCCCCACAGAACCCCCCGAGGGACGCGGTCGAATGCCTTCTCCAAGTCCACAAAGCACATGTAAACTGGTTGGGCAAACTCCCACGCACCCTCCAGGACCCTGTTGAGGGTGTAGAGCTGGTCCAGTGTTCCACGACCAGCACGAAAACCACACTGCTCCTCCTGAATCCGAGGTTCGACTATCCGACGGACCCTCCTCTCCAGAACCCCTGAATAGACCTTACCAGGGAGGCTTAAGAGTGTGATCCCCCTATAGTTGGAACACACCCTACGGTCCCCCTTTTTGAATAGGGGAACCACCACCCCAGTCTGCCAATCCAAGGGAACTGCCCCCGATGTCCACGCGATATTGCAGAGTCGCGTAAGCCAACACAACCCTACAACATCCAGAGCCCTAAGGAACTCCGGGCGAATCTCATCCACCCCCGGAGCCTTGCCACCGCGGAGCTTTTTAACCACCTCGGCGACCTCAGCACCAGAGATCGGAGAACCCGACCCAAAGTCCCCAGGCTCCGCTTCCTCAGTGGAAGACGTGCCAGTAGGATTGAGGAGGTCTTCGAAGTATTCCGCCCACCGACTCACAACATCCCGAGTTGAGGTCAGCAGCACGCCACCCCCACCATAAATGGTGTTGGTCGCGTACCTCTTTCCCCCCCTGAGACGCCGGATGGTGGACCAGAATCGCCTCGAAGCCGTACGGAAGTCATTCTCCATGGCCTCTCCGAACTCCTCCCACGCCCGAGTTTTTGCCTCAGCAACCACCCGAGCCGCATGCCGCTTGGACTGCCGGTACCTATCAGCTGCTTCCGGGGTCCCACAAGCCAAAAAGGCCCAATAGGACTCCTTCTTCAGCCTGACAGCATCCCTCACTGCCGGTGTCCACCACCGGGTTCGAGGGTTGCCACCACGACAGGCACCAACAACCTTGCGGCCACAGCTCCGATAAGCTGCCTCGACAATAGAGGCGCGGAACACGGCCCACTCGGACTCCATGTCCCCCGCCTCCCTCGGAACGTGTTCAAAGCTCTCCCGGAGGTGGGAGTTAAAGCTCCGTCTTACGGGAGACTCTGCCAGACGTTCCCAGCAGACCCTCACAATACGTTTGGGTCTGCCAGGTCTGACCGGCATCCTCCCCCACCATCGGAGCCAACTCACCACCAGGTAGTGGTCAGTTGACAGCTCCGCCCCTCTCTTCACCCGAGTGTCCAAGACATGCGGCCGCAGATCAGATGAGACGACAACAAAGTCGATCATCGAACTGCGACCTAGGGTGTCCTGGTGCCAAGAGCACATATGGACACCCTTATGCTTAAACATGGTGTTCGTTATGGACAATCCATGACGAGCACAGAAGTCCAATAACAGAACACCACTCTGGTTCAGATCAGGGGGGCCGTTCCTCCCAACCACACCCCTCCAGGTCTCACTGAGTTTTATCAAAGAGCAATTTACAAAGAGTAAAAATATTTTCATAGCTTTTCCACAGAATCTCTCTTTAAAAGATCTGAACTATCACTTTAATTAAATCCATCCATCCACCCACCCATTTTCTTTACTCTCTTCTTATTTACAAGGGTCACAGGTGCCCATATCCAACAGTCGCTGTGCAAGAGGCGGGGGACACCCTGGTCAAGTCTCCAGTTCATCACAGGGACAGAGACAAATGACCATTCACTCTCACTAGGGTCAATTTTGAATCACCAATCAGTCTAACATGCATGTTTTTGGTCTGTGAATGGAAACTGGAGAACCCGGAGAAAACCCACGCATGCACAGAGAGAACATGCAAAACACCAAAAGGCCCCCAACTGGGATTCAATCTAGCAACTTTCTCACCGAGAGGCAAGTCTACCAAAGAGAGATAGCGTGTGTCTGCTTCATGTTAGACATGCAAAGCTGTTGAACGCCTTGTCACGCTCCTGCTTTCAAGCATCTTGAGGTACGCATGCTAAATAAGCACAACAAATTCAGGACAGGAGGTTGGATGTGCAGGTGAGCATATGTGTGTCATGAGTGCATGAACAGAACTGGGGAACATCCGGCACTTTGAACTCAATGAGTAAAACAGATCCTCACATCATGTCTGGAGTGGAAAAGGTCAGAATGATCAGCTAGAGTTCAGATGCACAGTTGAAAACAAATCCAGCAGAGCAACAATTCAGCTCTGTCAGGGGCTGGAATGAGCTAATGATGAAAAACAGCAACCTGTTGAATGACCTCAGCTGTGAAATAAAATGGTGTTTACAAAATGGGTCTCAGATGCCCACATCTCATCGTTAGAGATAACTTAGTGATTACTCCGCACTAATCTAGATGTCTACTAAATGTTTATAGTTGCGGTGTTTGTTGGGTTTATGAGAGTATTTAGCTTTACACTGAGATTTTTTTTTTCCCAGCCACTGGATAATTTTATTTTAGCTTTTGAATGCATTGAAATGAACTTGTATGGTAGCTGCTAAATGTTAAACTATCAAATGTGACAGTATTTTTGCAAACCACTTACTAACTCAGTCCTATTTTCATGTGGCTCAGTATGCATGTAGATAGGAGTGGTGGAGCAGAGGTTAGAAAAGGTGAGCCTGCGATCGGAAGGTCGCTGGTTCATCTCCCCAGACTGACAACATCAAAATGCGGGTGGAATAGGTGAAATACCCCCACCTGCCTCCACCATCATTTGCCCCACTCTGAGCCCTTGTGCAAGGCCCTTAACCCCCACCATCAGCTCCCCCGGGTGCCCCAGATGGCAGCTCTCTGCTCCACACAAAGGGCTGTGGTAGCTTGGTGGTCTGTGTTTGCATCAGGAAGGGTATCCGGCGTAAAAACAATTGCAAATCTGTGCAAATTAGTTCGCTGTGGCGACCCCTGAAGAAGGGAGCAGCTGAAAGAAGAAAAAAATATATATACATGTAGATCAGCAAAATATAAACATTTATACTAATAGATGTATATAAATGTTTTGATTTGTGAAGCATGCCTAGTTCAGGTATAGGTGTGTGTGATGGCATTTCTAAGTGGAAAGATAGTGTTATCTGGCAGTTGCAGAGCACCGTGCAGACAATCACACTTTAGACCTTTTCACAAGTCAGAACTGAGATGCCTTCCAGTCTTATTGACATGATTTGTGGAAAATAAAAATAAAACTGAGGCAGAATGGTGAAGTAAAGGCAGCCTGCTGTTGTTACACCTTCAAACCATCAAGCGAGGTACAGTAGTATCATTGCTGTAATGGTTGATTTATGGAAGTGGGAGACTGGCCGCTTCATGGATCAACAAGGTGATGCAGGGATGACAGACAGTCTGTGTTACTATCCCAAGATGGTTTAGAGGCAGGGCAGCCGGCTCAGGACCGGAAGGTCCCGAGTTCGATCCCGGTCACGGCATACCTCGTTGTGTCCCTGGGCAAGACACTTAACCCCGAGTTGCTCCCGGTAGGACTGGAAGCGCCTTGCATGGCAGGCTACCGCTACCGGTGTATGAATGTGTGTATGAATGGGTGGATGGCTGGTACTGTGAAGCGCTTTGGGGCCTCTCATAGGGAGCTGGAAAGCGCTATATATGTAAGCTCCATTTACCATTTACTATTCGACTGCAGAATTTGGGAAGTTTGGCATGACCAACATGACCTGACAGAGCAGGGTGTCCAACATGCATTTTAAGTGTCTGTGTCTCTTGATTCTGTGAAGCAGCTTCATTATTGAATGTGCACGTCTTTGCAGGACATTGGTACCCAGTAACTTGAGTGATTTATGAATGGTTAGAAGTAGTCTATGGGTGGGTGCAGCTTTTCAGCCATATTGTGGAAATGTATTGTGCCTGACGACCATATTGTGGTTGTTAGACACTGATGATGTCATGTAGATGCATCAGGCAGCATTGCCAGCACTTAATGCAGTCTGATAGGAGTTACATTGTAGTTTTACATGTGGTGCAAGTACCTGGTATGTGGAGTGTTGCTGCAGTGGCCCTGTGTTGGACCCAGTTGACACATGAGGGTATCTACTAATGTTGTGAAGGTTCCAGACACCCAAGACGAACCACACTAAATGCTCCCACAGACTCAGGCATTCTGTGAGTCACGCGGACGCTGTGCACGTGGTCCGCAGATGGCTGCACTGCAAAAACGTAAAATCTTACCAAGTCAAATTTTCTAATTTCAAGTCAAAACCTCTTATCACACTTAATATAAGTCAAAAACATATTTCTAAGTAAGACATAACAACTTGTTTTGAGACAATGCATCTTGAAAATCTTGATAAGGCAAAAAGTCTTGAAAATATCTTGTTTTGAGTCATTTCTTATTTGAAACAAGCTTTTTTGACATTTCATTAACATTTGCAGTTGTCGTGAGGTTTGTAAAATGTGAAAAATCTTGTTTCAAGATAACAAACTAACTTGAATTTAGACAAATCTGTTTCTTTGATCAGCATGCCCACTCAAAGTATTAATCATTCTATTTTTTATACAGGTTCTGTTTAACTTTGAACAGACTCCATTGTCCTAATACAATTTCTTTAAACCAATAGTTCATTAACATTTTCTACATTGTATTTTTTTCCAAGGCTGAATACTACATAAACATACCTACTGTGCAGTTTATATTAAATAGACAAATAATGCAGGTTCATTTCACATATTTATTTTAACATATAATTTAACATATAATTGAGTTTAATAAAATAAATGTGGTTAGGAGAGATTAAGCGGCCGTGGGGCGGCCGTGGCGTAGTGGTAATGGCAGTCGTCCCCAATCGGAAGGTTGGAGGTTCGAATCCTGGTTCCCCATGTGTCGTTGTGTCCCCGGGCAAGACACTTAACCCCGAGTTGCTCCCGGTAGGACTGGATGGCGCCTTGCATGGGTCTGCCGCTACCGGTGTATGAATGTGTGTATGAATGGGTGGATGGTTGGTATTGTAAAGAGCTTTGGGGCCCCTCATAGGGGGCTGGAAAACGCTACATAAATAAGCTCCATTTACTATAAACATATTTTTCTACGTTTGGGACAAGGGGAAAAAATATAGTAAAAAAGGGATCCTTCGCACTCCTTCCCACACCTTCCCACACCTTTGCACTCCTTCGCACTCCTTCCCACATCTTCCCACACCTTCCCACACCTTGGCACTCCTTCGCACTCCTTGGCACTGGCACTCCTTAGTTATTAGTTATTTAGTACACAAAGAATGGGATTAACAATAACATTTTTATGGGTACCAGCACACATTGGGATAAAAGGAAATGAGACAGCAGATATGGCAAAGAAGGCAACTCAAACTCAGATCAACTTCACAGTAAAAACAAGTAAATCAGAGGCAAAAAGTATCATTAAACAAAGACTGAAGAAAGAATGGCAGAAAAGATGGGATGAAGAAAGTAAAGGAAGATGGTTTTATGGGATCAAAATGACAGTACATGTAGGTGAAACACGAACTGGAAGAAGGAGCAGAAAAGAGGAAAGATTAATAACAAGACTAAGATTTGAACACACAGGACTTAATTATTCATTATTTCAAATAAAGAAACACAATACAGGCAAATGTGAGCACTGTGGACAAGATGAAACATTGCAACATGTTCTACAGGAATGTCAAAACTATGATCAAGACCGTGAATATATGAAGAGAGAATTTGAAGAGATAAAAGAAAAGTTTAACATAATAGCTGCACTACAACATAACTTAGAGAGTAAACATATCCAAATTATAATTAGATATTTTAAGAAAACAAAGTTGTTTAATAGAATTTGAAATACATATAGTTTAATCAGGCGTACACATAGAATTATCCCATGAAGAACCACACTCCATACCAGTGGTGGCGGTAATGCACACCTAAAGTGTTTTGCCAACCGCCATTAAACCCCATGAAGAAGAAGAAGAAGAACGGTGTGCGCATGCGTGAAGTAATTCGTAATCTTCTTTGCGCGGGCTCAGCAACAACAGTAAGTAAAGTTTTGTAAATCACATTAGTTAATAAACCCGTGACAAACTTTGAACGATTATTTTGGGGCGTACAGTCAACAGCAGAATTTACCAACGGCTTACTAGCTGTGCCGATATTTTCGAGCTGTACATTTCGAGCCGATTTTTTCGAGATAGCTAGCTCGGACTGCAAGCTACCGTCCGAGCTAGCTACACAGTAGCCGTGCGGAGCCAGTATAACAGTCTCATTGATTAAATGAGTGCGTATTTGCTGCGGAGGTCGGACAGGAGCGAACGCATGTAGTGGGCTAGCAGTGTTAGCGCGGGCTAGCTAGCTAGCTAACCCGCGCTAACACTGGACTGTTGTGATGGTATGCTAAATGAGGTGGTTGGAAAAAAAAGAGCTGGAGTTTAATGTTTTTGTCTGCTCTGTTAGGCCATGAAGAGTCCTAAACTCTTAGAGAGGTGCTCAAAAGGAGAGAGAGAGAGTATTTGTATAAAAAAGAATTTATTATGACAGGCATAATGATTAATCAGCGTACAGACATAAAATACATTTATATGCATACAGTGGCCTCTCTTCTGACTAAGATATGGTGTTCTGGTGTGCGTTATCTCTGTAGATGGATGTGCGAGCAGAGTCTTAAATCAGTAAAACGGTTTTCTAGATGTGAACTCTAAGTGTATTAGCCTTTAAGTAATAATGTAGTCTATCATAATAGTATATATATTATGTGTGATGTGTTCTGGTTATCGAGCACAATGTATTGTTGTCTGTGGACCAGCGGCAGTAACTATGTTACCTGCACTGGATGAAGAGAAACTACTTGATTAAGTTATGATTATATGAAAAATGGGCTCCTAAGCTAACTAAACAGTAACATTTCCTGAGCATATAAAATCAGTAAACGGTGTATAAAACAGTGTCATAACTCTTCAGCCACTAAGCCTAAAATGTCTCAGAAATATGTTTAACATTAAACTATAAAACTTAATTATCCCCTATACATGTACTGCCCATCATTAATGACTTTTTTTAATAATGTGCTTAAAAAAAAACATTTCCCCCTCTTATATCTGTCAGCATTGGCTGTGGTCACACAAAGATAAATGTTAATGTTACATGAACTAAGCAGAGGGGTATTAATCTACTGCTGATGGAGAATGTGCAGAGGCCCCAAACACACCTGCTTCATGGGTATTTGTCTAAACAAGAATGTTCAATGTCTCTGTTG
>JBBPBX010064629.1:0-20200 GCA_038048925.1 Garcialebias charrua | reverse complement strand
GGTTACTCATGACCCAGGAGAAACTTGATAGCCCATTTCCAAGGCTGGAGGGGAGTCATATTCAGATAAGCTTGAATGTTGATTTTCTTCAGGCAGACAGATTTTTTTTCCCTTTAGCCTTGGAGTCCATCTGGACGATCCGATTCCAAAATAGACTAAATGTGGGAATTCGTTCCACTGATCCATGCTAAGAATCTGCTTCAAGGTCGAACCCACCACGCTGATGAGTCCCTGTAGCTGCCGGTAACCTGTGATTCTCATAAATCGCCTCCACCTTACAGTTAAGCTCGTAAATCAGCTGATTTAGCGAGGTCACGGCACGGATCAAACCTTCACACGGACTCTGTAGCTTTGGCATGGCCGAAACAGCCGCCAAAGTCTTCCTCATTTTCCGATAGAGCAGAGCCCTGCCAATGCCAAAAAGAAGAGCCCCTGCTATCATAAATCCAATTATGTAAACATCTTCCACATCCTCCACAGACAGGACTGAGAGACACATCACCTTCCACTCTCCCCACGAGTCAATGACATATCCTCCAGAGTGCATCTGTGCTGGGCAAGCTGGTTCCCTCGGACCTTGTCGTTTTGTTGAAAAAATCTTGTCAATAGAGTTGATCGTCCATGATACCAAATCCATAATCACAATTTACATTCGGGAGATGAGAATCCAAGGAGCTGCAGACAAACAGAGAGCTGAGCAGGGGAGGAAGAAGCAACGAAGCTGCCACCTCTTGCAGAGCGAGTTGAGGAAAAAAATGCTAATGCTAAGATAGTGGCTTGCAATACAGGTGCGCTAGCTAAAAAGCTAAAGGTAGCTTTGTCCCTCATGTTTAGGGTTGGGCATCGAGAATCGAGAATCGTTCGGAACTGGGACTAACTGTCCGGTTTTCCCAGAATCGTTCAAAATATTAATTTTTGATTCCTATTTTCGATGCTAGTCCGCCGACCGGAAGTAGCCGCCAACGCCTAAGAAAAATTTTGCTGCCGAAAACCAACGAAGAAGAATCCACCGGAAGTGTGCATCCGCGGTCAAAAGCGTGGCTTAACTTTAATAAAATGACCAGTCAGCTCAGTGTAGCACTTGCAATAATTTTCTATCATGCAAAGGAGGATGGAGAAGTAAAATAGTGTCCGGTCTTTGACGTGCTCCACCGGATTATTTTCGCTTCGTGTCCGACCAGAAGTGTGGTCCGTCTGCAAAATGCTCCGCTGGACTTTTCACTGCCTGCATCAGGTAAATAAAACTATAAACTACGTCTCATACCAACATTAAGGCAGCTAACAAGTTATACTCCACTTAAAGCGGTAAGTCAGCTCGAATACAAACACGATGCTAACGTTAGCTCGTATTTTTTTCTTAGACAAACGACCTGAAATTGCTCCACAGTGTTCACCAGTGTCCAAGGTAAATACGTGTAACTGAATGAAGAGTGACAAAGAACAGTTGCAGCATATATTGTGAAAAGGTTGCATCCCTTTTCAGATGTGGATTCAACTCCTGCCATGGAGTTTACACTTACATTACACTCAGACACATTACTACTATAGTTAAGCAAATCCAACACTTATTAACATTAATCCATTTAAAGTTCTCTCAGTGTCTTTTAATTTTTTTTAATGTCTCTAGTTTTCATTATTATATAATTTCTGTTTATGTTCTCTTTCATTCCATTACGAGTGAATGTCACAATTTGAAGAATTATTGAATAGGTTAGTTAGGCAATAACAACAGAGCTAATATGTGTACACATTCTCAGTCTTAAAAATGATTTAATAATCTACCCTGATGCATGCTCAATAATCCAGGTAGAAAAATCTAAAAAAGCTAAATCTGGTCCTCTGGACATTCAAAAATTGCTTTGTTTTGGTTTGGTTTTTGAATGTCCATAGGACCAGACTTAGAAAAAGCCCAATTTGGACCCCACTGAGCTCTGCAACTACAGGCCAATATCAAAATTGCCTTTTCTTGCTAAAATTTTGGAGAAGTTACTTACTGCGCAGTTGAATACTTTCTTGCAAAGTAATAATATTCTGGACAAATTTCGATCTGGTTTTCGCAAAATGCACTCCACTGAAACTGCCTTATTAAAAGTCTCTAATGACATTTTGATGGCTGCAGACTCTGGTCAGAGCAGTGTATTGATTTTATTGGATCTATCTTCAGCTTTTGACACAGTCGACCACAAAATTCTAATACATCGACTGCAACATGAATTAGGATTTTCTGGAACTGTTTTGAAGTGGTTTTCCTCTTATCTGAAAAACAGGACATTTTCAATGTTTGTGAACAACATACAGTCTAACCCCCAATTTACACTACATGCGTTCCGGCTCCGGTCCGCTCCGGTCCGACCTCCGCAGCAAATACACACCCATTATAATCAATGAGAGAGTTTACACTGGCTCCGCACGGCGGCGGCGAGCAGACGGCAGTCCGTCAAAATAGGATCCCATCCTATTTCTGCCGGACGCCGGAGCTGTGCCGGAGTCAACTTTCAAAGATTATGTCGCACCAACAGGAAAAGGAACGAGCACAACATCCGTATTTACAAAATAAAATCACCACGGGCGGACTAATCCTAGCTCTATACGGATTTATTTGTACAAAAATGCTGTCAAACTATCATTTATGACTACACCTACAAACGCAATACAATAAATAAATAAATAAATAAAGTATTTTATTCTGAAATGTAATAGATCACATCCTGTCGCTCAAACCATGTCCTGTCGCTCATATCTCAATGCAAAAAACAATCAAACAGCGAGGCAGTCTCTACTGTTGTTCTCCTTCTTCCACCGAATGAATAGTTTTGTTCTGACTTCATTATTTATCACTTGATTTATCGCGCGATCTCGCAATTCCGGCAAATGCGTCTCGAAGCAGCGCATCCAGACGGACATGAGCTGAGCGGAGGTAGTGTAAACTGGACTTTGAGACGCTCAGCTGCGACCTGCGGAGCGGAGCCGGAACGCATGTAGTGTAAATTCCGGGTAAGACCACTCCATTAATGTATGGTGTTCCTCAGGGTTCAGTCTTGGGTCCTATTCTGTTCATTATATACATTAACCCCCTTGCAAAGATTATAAATAGCTTCAGAAATGTCTCTTACCATTTCTATGCTGATGACATTCAACTCTACTGCTCCTTCAATGACTCAGAATTACACAAGTTATCTGAATTAGTAAACTGCGTGTCCCATATTAAGGTGTGGTTAGCCAACAACTGCCTTCAGTTAAATTCTGCCAAGACTGAAACCCTGATCATTGCCCCTGAACAGAAAGTTCCTCGGATCAAACAACATCTCGGTTCTCTGGGCTCCTCTTCTCAGCCTAGCCTCAGAAACCTTGGTGTTCAGTTTGACCAGTCAATGTCTTTGGACAAACATTCAAAGCTTCTGGTCAAAAACTGCTTTTACCATCTGAGGAACATTTCTAAACTGAGGGCATTATTATCCAAATCTGACCTGGAGATGATTATTCATGTTTTTATCTCTTCTCGTTTAGACTACAGTACTGCAATTCCCTTTTTACTTGTTTTAATAAATCTGCTGTTGCTCGTCTCCAGTTGGTCCAGAACGCTGCTGCGAGGCTTTTAACAGGAACAAATAGAAGGTCTCACATCACACCAGTTTTATCTGCTCTACATTGGCTCCCTGTTGAATTTAGGATTCATTTTAAAATTTTGGTATTAACTTTTAGAGCGTTAAATGGACAGGCCCCAAAGTACATCACAGAAATGCTGATCCCTTATTCTCCAGCCCGCACCCTTCGTTCTTCAGCAATGAACCTTCTAAAGGTCCCTAAGACTCGGTTTAAAACCCGGGGTGACCTTTCCTTTCAGGCCGTAGCCCCCCGGCTGTGGAATGCCCTGCCCGTCTCTTTGTGTGACCACCTCTATTGATTCCTTTAAAACCCAGCTTAAGACACTTTTATTCAGACAAGCTTTTAGAGAAATGTTTTTATTTAGTGTTTTTAATTGTTCTTGTTTTTATCAGCTGTTCTTATTGTTTTGATTAATCAGCTGTTACTACAGTAATTCTTTTGTCTATTTTAATCTTTTATTTATATGTTGTACAGCACTTTGTGATTTTATCTATGAAAAGTGCTATATAAATAAACTTTACTTACTTACTTACTTACTTTTTTAGATTTAATAATCTCTTTTTACTGATAATACTGATACACCTGTTGTTTGTTTAGGAATCTCCTCCTTGCAGTCTGTCCAGAAAGTCTCCCCTGGAGGAGCTTTTTGCTGAAGAAGAGGCACAACATAATGTCACAGCTCCATGTCCATGAAGAAACAAATAGAGAGAGGGCTGCCGATGTACCAGGACATCCCACCAGCTGTTCTGTCTGAAGATCCTGCTGCTGGTGGTGGAACCAGGTTAGCCCATCAGTGGGAGCTCAGTAACATGACTGCAGCATCAGACACTGGACATGTGGAAATGTGTTTCCATGAGGTTTTCAAACATAAAGCTCTCTTGTAAAAGTGTACCCCTGCGAAAAGAAAACTCATAACATATTGAAGTTCATAAGTTTGATATTTATATACTGGTTGAAAATAGCCCTGTGAGAAATTCATAGTACGGTAAATTTAACAAAAAGGAAAAAGTTCATAGCATTAAATTCAAACCGAAGTTCAAATTATTTCACCCTGAAAGAACTCTGGCTAACTACTGTAGCTCTTTTTTAACATGGAGTTAAACTCAAAGTAGTCTCCTCAGATAAATAGTGTTAACATTATTTTTATATTAAAGTTTCTGTTAACTTATTATTTTTATATTTGATTGTTTCTGTTCAGTGCCCTGAGAAAACTTCTGTTGTGACTTGGAGCCAAACAGTATAAATAAACTGAACTGAATTGACATGTCTTTTTTTCAAACCCGCCTGCAAAAATAATCGGAATCGCTCAAATTCAAACGATGCCCAACCCTACTCATGTTGCACCATCACACTGAACAATTTGTTCATTGTTAATCATTTCCATTAGCTGTTCAGCATGGTTCTTTTAGTGATCAGTCTGTTCTTGTTAGCCTAGTTTATGTGTTCATTATGTGTTAAGTTTGTGTTAGGCCATTCAGTAGAGCAGGGGTGCTCACATTTTTTCAGCATGGAACTACTTTTAAAATGACCAATTACATGAGAACAACCTCTGGAAAGTGGAAATGTTTGTGTTTTTTCAATGTTTATTGGGGGTAATAAACAAAAAATGAGAGGGTTTACACACAAAAAACGCTGTACTTTCCATGTCAGTCAGGCTGCCAGATAAGAAATTATGAACTACACTACTGTGGCTGTAAAATGAGGGTACTTTGACCTAAACTGTCATATGTGCTGGGTAAAGATATTCTAAGATGAGGTGTGTGGTGTGTTGTTGAACATGTGCACAGAAAAGGAGGGGGTAATTAAGACATTTTAATATTATCTGGCAACCCTGATGGGTGCTCAGCTGCATTCATCGCACATGCATCTGCACGACAGTTACCGGTACATCCAAATGGATCCACTGGTGTAAAGTGGTTCTAAACACCAAAGTTTAACAGCATGTGTGCTTAGAACTATTTTGGCATGACTATCTCAGAGGAGTTGACAGGGGAGAGGGCAGGCCCCAGAGGCCATCTTAGCACCAGCAAACTGTTTTTTTTTTCTCCACTGTGGGAGTGTGCTGTTTGTGGGTCAGTCTTGTTTGTTGGTGTCTCCTCAGATTGAAGAAGTCCTTTGGATGAAGGACGAAATGTCTCAGCAAAAAAGAAACCACCCAGATGACCTGAATACTGTATTGGATTTTATACCTGGATAATTGAGCAAGAACTCTGGTGTTTATGCACAATCAATCTTTAAAAAAAAGAAGACATCTTGACAGGCTGACAGCAGCAGAAGAGTTTGACCTAAATCAGCCTGAGCTGTTATTATAAATCTTGTTCTGCATCTCTCCTTCCACCTGCCAAACTCTGAGCTCTGCATTGCACTTTTAACAGCACACTTTGATACAGCAGCATGAAGACGATGTGAGGAGAAAGATGCAGCTGCACTTGAGGTATTTATTTACAACGAGCACTGCAGCAGTGTCAGAAATGTATCCTGGCCTCTTGAGTAACACTTTTAGTCTGGATGGATTTAAATTGAGTCAATTAACTGGAGTCTTTGTGGACTGTGTAGCCTGAGGGATCATGCCATTAGAGGAAAGTGAACGTTTCAATCCTCCAGGTGAGAGGACAAAATCATACATGCGCCAAAAAACACACATGAAAACACAAAATAATTGTTTTCTGTGTGCGTATGCTGGAATATTTTTAAAGTATTAAAGTGTGCATGCAATAGAGGTTGATTTGCAAATACTTGAAACTGGATGATAATGTTTTGACTACAATGACTGTTTCCCCATAGGTACCAGGAAAAACTCTAAATGTCAATTGGGTAGGTGCCATAATTTATATGCACGCGCGTGCGTGTAAACACACACACACACACACACACACACACACACACATCTTCAGTCCTTGATACCACCTGGTATGAAGTATGCTGTAGTAGGTTAAGAACAAGACAAAAGCTAAAACAGGTATACAGTATATAGAAATTCTTGAGTTAAATGTAATCCCTTTTAATACCTTTTTAATACCATCACAATATTTTTTAATACCATCAAGACACTGAGCTGTAACCGTAACGGCAACCTCTTGTACTTCAGTTCAGAGCAACTACTGTAATTGTAAAGTGATAGATTACCATACTGTCATTTTCTTCCTAAATTTTGGTAGTAAATGTAGTTTTATAGTAATTACTGGACACATCAAGTTGCTTCTTGCCTCAATAAAAGCACTGACCTATTTGTTATTTAAATCTAACCCAAGACAAAAAGTTTAATTGTTCCCACACACAACCTAGCCTGGCCCTCGCCTTCCTGCACAGCTCCGCTCAATTCTATTTTCCCTTCACTGCACAGTCTGGGACTTATCCCATAGACAAGGATTTCTCCGGTAGATTTTTGACCGGACCAATCAGAGAACAGAAGGGGCGGAGTTTTTGGCCCCTAACCCACGCCCCCACCTGTCTCAGCGCAGCCAGCGAGCATTCGCATGTTCTCATTCAAAGCGATGCAGGACTGTTTGATATGTGACACAAATTTATTAATTTCCCCTTCTTAATCCCTTATCTGGAGTTTTCTTTTGTTTTTTTTCCCAAAAGTCAAGTAATCGCTCCCTCCTCCCTCCTCCTCACCCTCCGCTGAGTGTATGAACAAGGAAATGACTGAGGTTGTCACGAGAGAATTAAAGTCAGGTTTTAAGTTGCTGCCCGAGTCCCATCAGATTTCCTGGTCTTCTGGTGTGTTGGACCAGCGCTCCATGGTTTTATTTTATTTTATTAGGACGTTTAATTATCATATAAACACAGAATATACAACGGAGCGAGAGAAAATTCAGCAGGAGGCGGAGCTGAAGTCAAGTTCAGAAGACCACGGGGGAGCAGCCATCAGCAGAGGCCACGCCTCCAGCAAGAATTGGTTGTCAATGGAGAAAGTCCAGACCCTTGTCTGAAGCGAAGTGAAAGACAGGGTCTGGTTTTAACCAGGCTACACACAACCTATCTCTAATGGCAAACAAAAAAAAACTGTAAACTTGAAAAGAGAACAGTTTAATTTAAAGAATTCAACACTGAAAACATGCACAATTCAAAAATAGAGGGAGAAAAATAATAACTATCATATTTTTCATCCTGTAAGTCACAGTTTTTTGCATAATTTACATGCCTTGCAACTTATAGGCTGAAGTGACATATTTATAGATTTTTTCCCATATTTATAAACCTTTTTTTGGCTGAGATATGACCGTTTCCATTCATTCTGATTGAAAAAAAAAAAGGATAAAACAGCAATACTTGATGGCCCCAGAGTAGTAACAGGTGTATGGCATGAGGTTGGCTGTTGTATCATGTAATAGGAAAATGTGCCTATAATGACAAATTTAAAAATGTTCAAGACAAAAACAACTGGGGCCTCATGTATCAACCGTGCGTGCGCACAAAAACATTGCGCACGTCACTTTCCACGCAAAACCCCGTATGTATCAAAACTGAACTGAACGTGAATATATGCGCATCCAGGTACATATCCACGCAAGCTCCCGAGCAGGCGTACGCACGTTTCTGTGGTTCTTGTTCCTTTGGCGACACTTACAGGTGTTTCAGAGAAACTGAAGCCCCACAGTCTGTGGTTGACTTTAAGAGCGGCTTGAAGACCTTTCTTTTCAACCGAGCATACTCTTCCTCCTCATGATTCTACTTTTGATCTGAGTTGATACTGTTGTTGATTTTAATTGTTTTATTATTTGTCTTATTGACATTCAAATATGTTGCACCTTGTAGCACTTTGAGATTTCCATTAATGAAAAGTGCGTTATAAATTGAATTCATTATTATTATTATTATTATTATTATTAACTGTTCATGATGTGAAAATGATTAATATTCCCTCCAAACACACGATTAACAAGTATTACATCCACATGACGCAGTGAAATAAAGGACGCGCAAAGTTGTGCCAAAAATAAATTTAACAGGAACGGATTCATTCAGCCTTACTGGAGGTTATAATAAATAGTGTAACACGCAGAGCATTTATTTAGAAACAGATATAATTTTCCGATCTAGGATATGGCTTATCAGCCGTTTTCAGAAATAATAATTTTTCAGTTTGGCACTGCTGCTGCGCTCTGGGGAGCCGTGCATCACGCGTGCATACAGAAGCAGCGGTCAAACTGTTCCACAGAGGGAGCTGCAGGTCGATCGGGACTGTGCAGTCCAGTCCACACAAAGCCGGATCATGTCCAATGGAATGTCTCATCCATATGATTCCAAAGGCTGAGTGGTCGCGCTTGGAGCGCGCGCGCACCCTCACCGGTGTCGACACGGCAGCTGGAGGTGTTTCATTATCTGCGTTTATTGTAGATTTCTCCAAAATGACACGTGAAAGTACACCTTATATAACTTGTAGGAGAGTAAAAGCTTCACAGACAGACTGCGCACAGGGCTGCGGAGGGCGCAGCGTCTGGAGACGCCAACATCACGTGATGTCATGAAATGTCTCCACCAAGACGCACAGACTCGTTTCTTCACATCATCTACATAAACAAAGATCTATGTTCTAGCAAACATCCAAGTAAGTTCCTCTGTGTTTACAGTAATAATGGTAATAAACTCGTGCGCAAAGTTAATATTTCCACACAGAATGAATGAATGAGCCGGTTCGCGCACCACAGCAGGGTGCGCATACCGACACACAATCACTCGTTCTTTGCATGATGAACACATTTTATTACTATTCTTACTTAGGATGTTTGTCCTCACTCATATTATATTAAATTCATTATTTTCCCGAATCTAGAAATCATTTCTGATCGCGCAGGGATCAAACAAACATGTCCTTCACACATGCAGGAAGTAATTAGCATCTGTTTAACATATGTAAATGTAGGCGTGTCAGGGGAGGTGTCTCACGTGCGCTCAGTTCCACGTCAATTGTGATGTACAAAAGGAATGTGCGTGGATTCAGGTGTACGCACAGTTTGATAAATCTGGATCTTTTTGTGCGTAGACACTTTTCTGGATTTCACCGTACGTCACTTTTCAGTAGGAAATCCACGCAGGTTTTTGATACATGAGGCCCCTGGACTTTATTTATTATACTATACATGTACTTTATACTTTATTGTTTTTCTCTTGCACTTTTTAGAATGTACCATGTCCTGGATGACTTGAGAATCTTCACCAGCAAAGGGGCAACTAGAACCCAAGACCCCAAGAAGGACCCCTAGCCCAGAGTCCCCAGGGCCACCCGAACAGGACGAGCCACTCACCAACTCCCCAGATCCGACCAAAGGGGAGAGGCCTTGGGGGGGCGGATCTCTGATACTTCACGGTTGCTATTGAATGTTCTATTGGAGGAAACTTTTTCACTTATGCATGCTCACAACCACACGCAAATGGATACAGGGATGTATATGTAGATATATGCAGATATGTAGATGGGTATATGAATGAATATGAATGTATATGTATGTATACTGTATATATATTTGTAGGTATGGTATGTATATTTATGGAAATCTACTGCAAGGTCATAAATGTTATTAGTCTTTATGCATGTGTTGCTGTGTTCTGTCATGTACTTTGCAGGATTGCAGACGGAGGTTGGGTGTGTTTGCCTTGTGCTTTTTTGTGGATAATTGTTGTGTTTTGTTGTCTTACTTTTTGTCTTTCCTTTCCTTTCTCTCTATTGTTAAAAAAAATCATATCGGTGTGAGAGGATGGCTGTAAGGTGAGAAGGGAGGCCATCTATAAACCGGGGGGGGGGGGGTAGAGAATCTTCACCAGCTATTAATGACTCAATCAGCCTGTCATATTCTCCCCACCTTCATTCTGCTCTCTGCTTGGAACCATCAATCCAGCTTTACCGCCCCGGCAAAATGCAGCTAAATTGACCATTAAAGTGCATTTATTAAGAAAATGATAGACTGAGACACACATTTGCTATAATTTTGAGCTAACAAATGATTGTTTAGGTGCTTTTCTTGTTAAATGTTGGAGAAACGAGCCACGTTCCTCTTTCCTGTTTCTCGTCCTCTGTGCATTCACGGAGTACACACGGGCAGCGAAACTAAAAGCTGACTTGACCATTACAGTGCATTTATTAAAAAAACATTAGACCGAGACACACCTTTGCTATAATTTTGAGCTAAAAAATAATTGTTTTAGGTACTTTTCTTGTTAAATGTCGGAGGATCAAGCTGCGTTCCTCTTTCCTGTTTCTTTTTAGACATGACAAAAAGCCTCACCTTAGCCAGCTGTAGGTGCGAACGCACACTGACCGACGATATGATGTCATTGTTTTAGCGCGGGTCCTACTCGAACATAAAATTAGAATAGGTAAATAAATTCACAGACATTTTTTTTAGCCGACAGAACGAGAAAAATATAGTTGTTTAGTTAGTTGTTTGCTTTGGACTGCTCTGACTGACGAAGCCCTCTGGAGTGAGGGTGAAACATTTCTACTAAAAAGAAACTGTCCAGATGAACTGATTGAGAATGAGCGGATAGTTGTTTAGGTTTAAAAAAAATTAATACCTCGTCAGATGACGTTTAGTACTTTTTAATAGCCGTAAGTTGTGTTAATTTTATTTACTACTTTTATTTAGCACTTTGAGATTTTCATTCATGAAAAGTGCGTTATAAATTGAATTCATTATTATTATTATTATTATTATTACTACCTTTTAATACCTTTTACAACCCTGCGGATACCCTGTAAAATCAAGCCTCACAGTTTTATGTGCATTTCCAAGCAGGTTGAGCCAGTTTGCCCACAGCCTTCTAAGGATTATCTCCATTGTTTTTGCAAGACAGAGGTATATTTCACGCATTACTTGTAAAACAAACAAGGTTAATCAATGAGCTGAAGTGGTGGTATATATGATTGTCCTAACAGTTTTAATTAGAATTTTTTTTTTAAACCAAAACCATTATTTTCTGGCTTTGGGTTTGTTACTGTGAGAATTTATTTTTAATCGCTAGGAAAAAAAAGATGCATGAGCTATTAATTGTTTCTCAAAAGGGATAGTAGCTTTTTTTCTTATTTTCTGAAACAGTGTTATGTGAAGTACTTGCTAGTTTTATCTGCTGTTGACACCAGTAAATTCCAATCAGTTTGAAGAGGCAAAGAGGATTTATGACAGATGAGACATGTTAACAGATGCTCAGAATGAGGCAGCCAGAACAAATTTTGCAGCATAAATTAACATGAACTTGAAATACTTTTGTAGCAGTTGAGGTAAATGCTGTAGTGTGGAATTTTATACCAAGTTGCAAAAGATTTGCTGGCAGGATAATTTGTTTGCTCTCACAATCTATTGTTATACTGGATTTATCAAGCTTTTGCATAGTTCTACATTCTAATACACAAAGACCATTGATCCAGTTAGAGTTATTGTTGGAATTCTCGTGCTCATGCTAACGTTTGTGAAGCATGGCTTATGCTCCTCTCCCAGATTCCTATGTTTTCACTTGTTCTGTGTGGCAGGTGTTTAGCTATTCCTCTACCTCTTTCAGCGATAACAGTACATGTAACAAATGTACCGTAATCTCCTGATAGCTTTGGTAGAGAGGCTGTTGGTAGAGAGGCTGTCGGAATTGGAAGCTCAACTACAAACTTGGTAAAAATTAGCTAGTCAGGTCACCTTCGGCAGCACAGAGCCACTGAGACTAGCTGGTGTTAAGCCCGAGATACACTGAAGCGTCCTCCGTATACGTGTTTATACGCGCGTATTTTGTGCGTATGTTTTCGCTTCTATACTTCAGCTTTCAAACGCTCGCGTTCTCCTTGTTGTAATATGAGTAGCTGCACACGGAGGGGACTCAACTGAGCTCGCTGATTGGTCACTTGCTGACACGCCTACTGAAATGATTGACAGGCAGCTTTCACTCAGCGCATGTAGCTCGCTTGAAGACCGCGGCGGTGTTCTCATGCGGTGTTTCTACTATATATGTTATAAAAAGTTCTCTCAGAAATAAAAATAATAACAGGGAGTGCTTTTCCTGCAGCACACAGCCCACCAGGGATATTTAAAACATCGCCGCACCCAGGTAGGACCTGAATTCATTCATTTCAATCATCGAGTGAACGGAGGAAGAAGCGGTTACTTGACTTTAGGCAAAAAAACAAAAGAAAAGGCCCGATCAGCGATAAAGAAGGGGAATTTATTTAATTTGTGTAACATACAAAACAGTCCGGCGCCGGGGAAGTTTATGTTCAGACACCGCGCATCGCGTATGCGTAGTAAAAAAATACTTTTGCGCGTACGTGCCCTGAGGGGCTACGCGGGGCTACGCTTTTGCCACAGCGTACGTACGCTGCGTATAGGCGTATCGTGAGGACGCTCGAGTGTATCTCGGGCTTTACTGGTCCACCAGCATATTCCGAGCAGCCTGGACCCCAGGCCAGCTGAGTGGTGGAGTAAGTCCGGAGTAAGCTTAGTACTAAGGACAACCCCCATTTCAACACTGACCCATTCACGTTTCAAATTGGGTTTCCTCGTTCAGTGACACACCCGCTGAGAAGCAGACCCTGGTTACTGGTGGCTCCATAGTCTGAAATGTGGCACTAGGGACTTCAGTGACCATATTCAATGCATTCCGGAGGCTAGAGTAGGTGACACTGAATCCCATCTGCAACTGCTAGACTAAGGCTAAATACAGTAAGACTGCTATTCAGGATGGTAGTAATGACACCCGGTCACTAAAATTAATGTTGCTTCGGTGTGTAACTTGGCTAAGGCCATGTTGGACTCCGTAGTTTTCTCTGGCCCCCTCCCCAACCTGACCAGCAATGACATGTTTAACCATATGTCGAATTGTTTAACCGCCGGGTGTTCAGGTGGTGTTCTGAAAGCATCCATCCCACTTTGGGTGGAACTGCTCTTCTTTCTAGAAATCTGGCCTATTTTGTTTGTCCTCCAAATTAATGACAACTAGGGGTGAACGATT
The DNA here is from genome assembly GCA_038048925.1 of Garcialebias charrua. Taxonomy (NCBI): domain Eukaryota; kingdom Metazoa; phylum Chordata; class Actinopteri; order Cyprinodontiformes; family Rivulidae; genus Garcialebias; species Garcialebias charrua. Next base: position 6,661 of record JBBPBX010064629.1, on the reverse strand, counting down.
AATCGCATTTGCGATTATCTCGCGATATGTTAAAACGCGATTCTCTAATCGCACGGGCTGCGATTTGACTGGTCACGTGACTTGGTAGTGAACCGCTCTGGCCGCGCGCAGCTCTGAATGGAGCAAGGAGGAGACTGCGCTCCAACACTGTTGCTTCAGGCTCGACAGAAGTCATAAAAGTTATAAATTCAGGTAAGTTAGCTTGTGTAAACGTGAATCTGAGCTTAGAGGCTGAAACACAGAGACCGCGAGCTGGTCACGTGACTTAGTAGTGGCCGCGCCGAGCAGCAGGAGCTCAGCTGAGCGAGCAAAACAGAGCAGGGCGGAGGAGGAGACTGTGCTCCAACACTGTTGCTTCAGGCTCGACAGAAGTCATAAAAGTTATAAATTCAGGTAAGTTAGCTCATTTAAACGTGTATCTGAGCTTAGACGCTGAGACACCGAGACTGAGCGCGAGCTGGTCATGTGACCGCCGGGTCTGTTTTGACGGTGCCCGGTTAGCAGCTAGCTCAGCAAGCTAACGTTCTGCGTGAAAAAGCGCATTAATTATCTGATTTAAAAAAAAACAGTTGTGTCGTTAGTGATATGAATTAATACAGAACCAGTAAAAATAATCGCATTTTAAATCGCAATCGCAATTTATAGAAAAATAATCGCAATTAGATTATTTTCCAAAATCGTTCAGCCCTAATGACAACCCAGGATCTAGTCCAGGAAGCAGAGTTGTAGTCTTCCACACCTCTCTGCTGATTTTACTCTGTTACCCACCCACACCCCCATTGAAAAAGTGTCACCTCGTCCACGGCTCAAATTAAACACAGGTAGTCCTCGGGTTTCGACGGTCTCGAGTTATGACGTTTTGTGGTTAAGTCATGCATCTCCCATAAAAAAAAAAAAACATTTTGAAAAGCTGAGTTACGGTTTTACTTCCGGTTTTGACGGCAGAAGCAGCGAGCACTCTGTGGAAAAGTACAGGGCAGGACCTTATTGTTTGGACCGGCAGACCGGACTGGACCGAGGCAGATGAGGCTACAGTCTGGTCCTCTGGGACGAGCTAACATGCTAACAGACCTTACTATAAACTCTGGACTGTGCGAAGCAGTGGAAAAGTACAGGGCAGGACCTTATTGTTTGGACCGACAGACCGGACTGGACCGAGGCAGAGGAGGCTACAGTCTGGTCCTCTGGGACGAGGAGCAACGAGCTACCATACTAACAGACGGAAGAAGACTCCACCAGCTCTCAGTAGGAAATTAACTCTTTTTTTCTCTTCATTATGGCTCCAAATGTATGTGTTTGACAGTTATGTAGGGTACTGTGTTAGGATAGGCTAAGTGCTTGGTAAAATACAGTACTGTATGTACTATTATTTTTTTCCGGCTTCTCCCTTCGTCAGGGGTCGTCACAGCGAGCTAGTCGCATGAAGATTTGGCAACTGTTTTTACACCGGATGACCTTCCTGACACAACCACAGACCACCGAGCTACCACAGCCCTCTGTGTGGAGCAGAGAGCTGATATCTAGCGGTCCTAAGGGAGCAGATGGTGTGGGTTGAAGGCCTTGCTCAAGGGCCCAGAGTAGGGCTGATGAGGGTGGAGACAGGTGTGACTGCTTCACTTATCCCACCCACATTTTTTGATGTCGGTACCGGGGCTTGAACTGGCGATCTTCCAATCACAAGCGCACCTTCTTAATCTCTGTGCCACCACTCCCACTGTACGTATAAGGTGAAGTATTTACGTATGTTCCGACTTACGTCGAAATTCGCTTAACGACGACGCATAGGAACGGATATCCGTCGTAAGTCGAGGACTACCTGTAAACTAAAAATCTGGTCTAAAAATATAAACCATAAAAATCATATTAAAATAAACAGTTACTTTACCAGAACAAAAATGAAAAAGTGAATGTGGATTCACAAAAAATGTGGATTATTGAACATCAAATCTCTTTCGTCTAAGTCCCTGTTAGATAATGGTCTGATGACTGATCATCATATCGATTTATTTTGTCTGACAGAAACCTGGCTACAACAGAAAGAATTTGTTAGTATAAATGAATCCACGCCTGCTAATTATTTAAAATTTCATGTTCCAAGAACAACAACGGTGGAGGAGTAGCTTCTATTTGTCAGTCACGATTATTGATTAATGCCAAACCAATTACAGTACAGTATTACCGGTAAGGGTCCAATAGACCTGAGCGTCCTACCTGGACGCCACTCTACGCGCGCATTCTGTGCGCATGCGTTCGCTGTTATGCTCTTTTTTTTTTTTTTTAAATGCTCGCGTTTTCGCTCCAAATCCTTGTTGTCATGTGAGCAGAGCTGCAGCTGTCCCCTCTGTAGCTGCGCGCAGAGGGGACAAACTGAGGTCGCTGATTGGTCACTTGCTGACACGCCTACTGAAATGATTGACAGCTCGTCAGCTCAGTGAGAAAACTCTATGAGCAGCCGGCTGCGGTGTTCTTCTGCGGTGTTCTGCTGCAGTGTTTCTACTTTATATGTTATAAAAAGTTATCTCAGAAATAAAAATAATAAAGGGAGCGCTTTTCCTGCAGCACACAGTCCACCAGGGAATATTTAAAGCCTCACGCAGCCAGGTAGGACCTGAATTCATTCATTTCAGTCATCGAGTGAACGGAGAAAGAAGCGATTACAGGTAGTCCCCGATTTACGAGCGAGATCCGTTACAACGAGGCGCTCGTAAACCGGAAATCTCGTAATTTGGAACGGCCGCCATGTCTCTCGTAAGTCCGGAATTTCGCTCGTAAATTGGAACGGTTTCGCTAGCGCGACTACAAACACTCGTTTTTCATCAAAAAACTGCTTATGAGTGCATAAAAATGATCGGAAACGTGTGTCCACATGTTTAGCTAACGAACTGTGGTGAAAAAACACATGAAAACTCAGTATTTTTTGCGTTTTTTCCAAAAATTCGCCAGCTCGTAAGTCTGGAACCTCGTAGATCAGAGCGCTCGTAAATCGGGGACTACCTGTACTTGACTTTTGGCAAAAAAACAAAAGAAAAGGCCCGATCAGCGATAAAGAAGGGGAATTTAATTCATTTGTGTAACATACAAAACAGTCCGGCGCCGGGGAAGTTTATGGTCAGACACCGCGCAAGCGTGCGCGGTCGTAAAAAAAGAGCTTTGCGCGTTTGTGCCCGAGGGGCTACGCGGGGGCTACGCTTTTGCCACAGCGTACGTACGTCGTACAGAGGCGTATAGGGAGTACGGGCAGGTATACTGGGGGCTGTAGTTATAATTTTTCTGAGTTGTGTCCCTCACATCCAAAATATCACTTATCATGGGTCTTCAGGGTACGGATCCCCCACAATAAGCGAGGGACTACAGCAGTATGAAAAAATAAACAAACAGTTACCCTTTGAGCTGCAGCTAATATTTTTTCAACCTTTATTTAAACAGATAAGTCACATTGAGCCTCGAAGACTCATTTACAAGTGAGATCTGTTGGCCAGACAATAAAAGTGGTGAAAAATGACACATAAGGTTTGGAGACAAACAAATTTCCTAACATATTTTTGATTTCTACACGCAGATAAAAATATGATAATGAAAGAAAGGCTCGCACACAAGCACATAATGGTGCCGACATTACGCAGAAGGGGGGAGGAGACTCAAAGGCAGGAGGGGGGACTGCCGGCCACAGCCTGAAACGAAGCCAGAGTTCTGAATTGATGACAGAATGTTTATTCAGCTGGGCTCCACTGACGTCCATGGAGTAGCAGATTTGGGAGGGCGAGAGCGTCAAGTTTACAAAACATGACAGGCGTGTTGAGATAAGAAGGCCTATCAAGGCCAGTCGGGGAAACGAATGTCAGATAAACATGATTGTTTTTGGAGACAGGCAGAACTTTAATGACATCTACCTTTAGTCTGTCGGTCCACTCGCTTCAGAAATGTCCAAATTAAAAATGGCCATACCAATGGAATCTGCCTCAGAAAATTCCCAGGATGTAATCCATTCAGCCAAAAGTCTGGTTTCTCGAGACATGAACCAAGCATCAATCAGAGTCTCCCACTTTATTATCTGTTTCATGGTGGAGGTGTGGCACTGCTTTATCACTAAAAAAGCTATGAGAAGGAATAACATGCCTTGGGTCCAGCGTATTAAAAGTAAACCTAAACAACTCGCCTTCCACTGAGCCGTCTGCTCGTAAATCCTTTGTGATATGGCAAGTGATGTAGTGGGAAATCTTTGCAGCCCTGCTTGGGAAATGAGTTGAAAGTTTGTTGCAAAGTTCGCTGGTCTGCTGCTTCCCCTTGTCATCTTCCTTCCACGCATTTGTCATATTTGATCCAAATCAACACATTTCAAAGAACTGATAACATCCATCCATTAGGCATGTAACGAGATCTCGTTGTACGAGATCTCGCGATATTAAACTCCCGCGATATCTCTCGTTGAGAGGTAACGTTGTCTCGCGAGATGCTAATGCTAGCGCTAGCAGAGCCCCTAGCAAGTCAGCGTCACGGACAGCATGGCTTCGCCGGATGAAGTTGCTATAGAAGACGCCCCAACTACTGATGGAACTACCGCAGACGAGACGCCTCTACATTGATGGAGGGTCCCGACGCTGCCCCGAATGTAAAGACACGCGTGTAAACACCGGTGTGACCGGTGTTGCCAGATAGAGTACCACCCGCCCAAAGCACTCTCTATCCGCAAAAGTCAGAAGGAAAATCGCGGTGAACCACCCAATCTGGCAACACACGATTCAGTGCAGTGATGCGGAAATATAACGCGCGCATGAAGTAAATGGCTGTACGTCGTGTGTTTACAAACTACGGTAAATATGTCGGGCAAAAAAAGAAAGTGGTTGGACGAATATGTCCAACATGGATTCACTTGTGTCACGGAACGGGATGGGAGTCAGCGTCCTATCTGCATGATATGCAACACGAAGTTGAGCAACTAGTCTGGCGCCGGCAAAACTGAAGGAACACTTCATGAAGATGCACAGACGGAGAATACAGTACAAGAACACAACGCCTGCTGAATTCAAGGTGAACGAGCCAGATATGATGTTGTTTCTATGCTAATTTTAGCTTTTTAAGCTAATTCCACATTTAATGCTCTTATTAAAAAAAATGTCATCCTAATTCAGCAAAAATGTGCTCTCTCAACTTCATTCTGGTGATGCTTCTTTCTGCTATTTTAGCTACTTTTCAGCTGAATCTTTTTTCTAATTTTAGATTTTCTTCAGATAATTTCCACATTTTTGTGCTCATTTCTGCTTCTTTCAGCCTAATTGGGCAAATATATTCTTTTTGCTTTCTTTTGCTAATTTAAAAGCTTATTCTACCTTTTCAGCAACATGTTTTAGTACTCTTTTTCTGGTTTAAGGTCAATTAAAAATTTTGTGGTAATTTCTGACACTTTCAACCTAATAATTACCTTTTTTTGTTCATTTCAAGGTGCAACGAGCCAGATATGATGAAAGGGCCACTCTGCCTGCTCTTGGATTTGTACCTGTTAGCAAACCGATCCTCGCAGCATCGTACGAAGTTGCTTATTTGATCGCAAAGCAGGGTAAGCCACACTCCATCGGTGAATCTCTCATAAAACCAGCTGCATTAAAGATGGCAAATCTGCTACTCGGAACAGCAGCTGAAGATAAATTATCCCAAATTCCTCTTTGATGATTAAAAATTGTACAAAAATATTTTTGGGGGATGAAACTCTTATTGGGCCAGAATAAAGTTGTTGTGAGTTCATGCACTGTGTTGCTTTTGTTCTTTGAGCAAGGTGATGTTGTAGAATTTGGAAAAAAAAAAATCATATTTTATATATTAAAAAAGAGGGGTTCGGTGAGTGGCCATATGAAACTTGAGGGTTCGGTAGCTCAAAAAAGGTTAAGAACCACTGTTCTAAGGTCTAAGGAGATTCAATCAGTAAAATGAAGACATCAGTTGGGTTTGTAATACATGTTAAAACAGAATAAAAGCCTTTTTGCGGCATAAAACCGATCTTTGAAGTTTTCTTGAACTAATGTTAAAATCTCGTCTCGTTCTCGCAAGATCTGTGATTTTCTCGTCTCGTCTCGTCTCGTGAGTTTTGTGTATCGTTACACCCCTAATATACATATATATATATATATATACATATACATATATATATATATATACATATATATATATATATTTTTTTCTTCTTTCGGCTTTATTCCCTGCGTTAGGGGTCGCCACAGCGAACTGGTCGCACGAAGATTTGGCAGTTGTTTTTACGCCGGATGCCCTTCCTGACACAACCACAGACCACCGAGCAACCACAGCCCTCTGTGTGGAGCAGAGAGCTGATATCTAGGGTTCCCGGGGGAGCAGATGGTGGGGGTTAAGGGCCTTGCTCAAGGGCCCAGAGTGGGGCAGATGAGGGTGGATACAAGTGTGACCGCTTCACTTATCCCACCCACATCTTTGATGTTGTCGGTACCGGGGCTTGAACCGGCGACCTTCCGATCACAAGCTCACCTTCTTAACCTTTGCGCCACCACTCCCCATATATATATATATATATATATATATATATATATACATATATATATACATATATATATATATACATATACATATACATATATATATATATATATATATATATATATATACATATACATATATATATATATATATACATATA